>ABLG01000080.1:0-55935 GCA_000172435.1 Meloidogyne hapla | reverse complement strand
CTCAAAGCATTTTTATAGGGTTTTGAAATTTTTAACAGGAGAAAATCTCTGGGTCACCAGACTCTAACGGCTATATCTCTTCCAAACATGCGGAAACCTATCTCAAAATTTTGGGATATTGTAGCTAAGACTCTAATCCATCTTTGAAGAAAAAATAAAGAAATTCTATCGTCTCAAAGCATTTTTATAGGGTTTTGACATTTTTAACAGGAGAAAATCTCTTGGTCACCAGACTCTAACGGCTATATCTCTTCCAAACATGCGGAAACCTATCTCAAAATTTTGGGATATTGTAGTTAAGACTCTAATCCATCTTTGAAGAAAAAATAAAGAAATTCTATCGTCTCAAAGCATTTTTATAGGGTTTTGAAATTTTTAACAGGAGAAAATCTCTGGGTCACCAGACTCTAACGGCTATATCTCTTCCAAACATGCGGAAACATATCTCAAAATTTTGGGATATTGTAGTTAAGACTCTAATCCATCTTTGAAGAAAAAATAAAGAAATTCTATCGTCTCAAAGCATTTTTATAGGGTTTTGAAATTTTATATATAGGAGAAAATTATAATTCAGAGTCACCTGATTCTAAAGGCCATAACTCAGCCAAAAATGAGCATTTTGGGGTAAAATTTTTTTTAAATTTTGGGATATCTTAGATAAGATGTAAAGCTATGTTGATACAAAAAATTACGAAAAGTTATCTATTCAAAAAAAAAAAGTTATCTATTCAAAAGTTAAAATTTCGAGGTAACGTGACTCTAACGTATAAATCTCGAAAATTCCTCCTACGATTTTAATGAAAATTTGGGATATCGTAGTTAAGACATTCATTAATCTATGTACAAAAAATTAGGAAATTTCACTTTCAAATTTTTGATTTATAGGTGTTTGAATATTTAATTAGGCCGAAAAGTTAAAATTTCGAGGTAACGTGACTCTAACGTCAAAATCTCGAAAATTCCTCCTACGATTTTAATGAAAATTTGGGATATCGTAGTTAAGACATTCATTAATCTATGTACAAAAAATTAGGAAATTTCACTTTCAAATTTTTGATTTATAGGTGTTTGAATATTTAATTAGGCCGAAAAGTTAAAATTTCGAGGTAACGTGACTCTAACGTCAAAATCTCGAAAATTCCTCCTACGATTTTAATGAAAATTTGGTATATCGTAGATAAGACATTCATTAATCTATTAACAAAAAATTAGGTAATTTTACTTTCAAATTTTTGATTTATAGGTGTTTGAATATTTAATTAGGCCGAAAAGTTAAAATTTCGAGGTAACGTGACTCTAACGTCAAAATCTCGAAAATTCCTCCTACGATTTTAATGAAAATTTGGGATATCGTAGATAAGACATTCATTAATCTATTAACAAAAAATTAGGTAATTTTACTTTCAAACTTTTGATTTATAGGGGTTTGAATATTTTATTAGGCCGAAAATTTTTTTTTTTAGGTTCTTTTATTAGGTTCAAAAAATATTTTTATTGTCTTTCTAAATTATCCTTCTTTTATTATTCACTTATCAACTTCTTTTTATCTGTTGATTTATTTTTTCTCCTTAAATTATTTTTAAATAAGGTATTTAAATTTTTTTAATTTTTTACTTTTTTCCAAGCCATCTAACAATTTCAACAGGGATAGGTAATACAATTGTTTGATTTTTCTCAGCACTAATAGCCTTTAATGTTTGTAGCATTGCTAGATGAATGGCTGAGGGGGATTGTGAAATTAATTCTGCAGCTTGGAATAAGGCTCTGGAGGATAATTCTTCCCCTTCTGCTGCTATTACTTTGGCACGTGCTTCTCGTGTTGCTTCTGCTTCGGCTGCCATTGCTCTCTATATGGCAGAAATATAATCAGAAATAAATCAGAAATAATCTCAATAAGAACCTGAAGTTGATACGGTAGTCTAACATCTTTAATTTCAACTCTCTCCACTTTTACACCCCTTAAATTATTTTTTTTAAATAATTATTTTTAAATAAAAGTATTGCCATGGATAAGTCGCCTCATCTAGTGTTTCCTAAAAATAATTTTTTAATTTTTAAAAATTAATTTTTCTCAATTTTTTGCTCTAGTTTATACCTGGATTTGAAGGCTGATTTGTTCTCTATCGCTAAAAATTTTTTGACTTTATTTTTTTAAATAACCTAGGAATTTCTCTATTAATCCCACTATATCCTACCTAAGCATTTCAGCCAATGTTTTAGTCCCTAAAACATTTCTAAGGGTTGTTTGAGCTAATAGTTTAGTAGAACGACTAGAGTCTTCCACATTTGTAACAGAAATTGTTGCATTAGAAATTCTAAAATATACGACTACATCTACTGCTACTGTAACTGCGTCTCTTGAAAGAATCTTTAAACAAATCATTTAAATATTTCCAGATTTATAAAATATTTTTTAAACCTCTTGGGGCTGTACATCGAAAGTTAATACTCTATTGAATAAATATTTGAACATAAAAAAATTAAAAATTACCTAAGATCCACAATTCGAAAATTATCAATACAAGGATTAATAAAGAAAAGGCCTAAGAATATTTAAAAAAAATATTTTTAAAATTTCAACCTGGCCCTCTGGCACCGCCAGGGATTAATCTCCCCAAGCGGAAAATAACAGCACGTTCATATTCTTTAACAATTTTAATACAAAAGAAAACAGAAAAGGGGGCTGTCAATAATAAAAATACTGCAGACATTACAGTAAGCAGGTAACCACAGAAACCGAGGTTTCCAGTGACGGGTTCTGAATTTTTGTTATTTTAAATTTATAAATTAAAAAGGAGCTTTTTTAAATAAGCGGTGGATTCACCACATTAGGCTCCTAAAAATACAATAATAAACTAAAATAAACTTTACAATACTTTCTAAATTACAAAAGTAAAATAAACTTTAAAAAATTACAAAAGGAGCTTTTTAAACAAATGGTGGATTCCCCTTCTTAGAAAAGCTCTTAAAATACAAAAACAAACTTAATAAACTGTAAAATACAAAAAAATAGAAAATACAAAAATTATTACGGTCAGCAAAGAAAATAGCTTCATGAACTCCAGGATGCCTCGATGGCTGTGTTTTCCATCGGGCTACAGAAGATTTATGAATTAAAGGTGGAGGGGATTTTGCAGAATGGTGCATTAGCAAAGGGATTCTTTGTTGTTGATGGATTCTTGAGGTCGTGATATCTCTAAATGAATGGCGACGTTGATGGATGAAGGAGTGATGAGCTTTGGATTGAGTACTTAGGGCTACTGGATGCATTGGCATTATATTACCAAATGATTCCCATTCAACTGAAGCTGCTCCGAAGATCTAGGGGAAGGGTTAATTAAGAGTATCTAAATGGCATTAATAATATTTCATTAATTATCATTAATTATTAATTTCATTAATTATATATTATAGAAGCTTTTTAAGCATCAGTTGGATTCAGCTTACTAAAAAATCTACTACTTAAAAAACAAAACTAAAAAATTATTCTTCCACAGTAAAATTATGTAAATTATTACCATTATTGCCTTATGTTAATTAATGACACACGGTGAAAGAATTTTATTCCTGAAATATATAGATTATTTTGGGTAATAGCAAGTATGAATTGGTAGTTGTAAATTGTAAAATATAGGAGAATTGTAAAAGAGAGGATTTGTACTGTTTTATTTTTAAACTAAAATTTTTAGACAACAAGCATTAAAATAAGTGAAACTTGTTTCACTCAAGAATCATAACCCTAAACTTTTACTCACACATTTACTACATATCTAAATTTAATTTTAAAAGGGATAAATTATGTTATTTATTCACTAAATTTCCCATCCATTTGCTTTACATTTACAAATATATTGAGCTTTTAACAAAGGTTATAAAGGAAAGATGCTTCAAAAAGAAAACAAAAATGTTTTTATTAAATGAAGGACAACAAGCTTCTTCCCATAATAAACCATTTTTAGACCTTTCTCACCCTTCACATTTTATTTTTCTTATTTTTTCTTGCAATTTGGCCAATTTAGGAAAGTAAAAAGTGCAAGAAAATGTACTACAAGTAGTAGTAAATTTTATAATTAAATGAAGTTGATTGATGAAGAAGAATAAAAGAAAGGGGAAAAAGAATAGGCAATTTCCTAATTTTAAACAATAGAAAAAAAATATATTCGATAATTTATTTTTTATTCATTAAATACTTAATATAATTTATTTATTTTAATTTAAAAAATAATTGTCAAGAAATGTTCCTTTTAAATATTCAACATGGAGGTAATTCGTCTGCCTCAACAAGTTGATCCCAAGTCTCTTGAAGACAATCATCAGGTTTTGCTTCTGGTAAGCAGATACTCTGGAAAATTACAAAAAATTAAAAAAAATACAAAAGTAGCTTTTTAAACAAACGGTGGATTTAATTTATTAGAAAAGCTACAAACGAGCTTTTTAAACGCACAGTGGATTTGCCTTATTAGAAAAGCTACTATTAAAAACTTTACAAAAATGTAAAATAAACTTGAAAATACAAAAGTAGCTTTTTAAGCACTAGGTGGATTCATATTATTAAAAAAGCTACTAATAGAAACTTTAAAAAATATAAAATAAAACTAAAAAATTATTATTCTACTTAAAGTATATAGTGAAACGCTCTTACTATATTTTCAGATTTATTTCATCTCACTCCCCTCAACAAAGCTAAAGATCAACAAAGCTAAAAATTGCTTAAAAACAACCAAAATTGATCTTCACTAAATTGCTGTATTTGACTTGATCGAAAAATTTTTTCTTTGATATTCTGGATCAAACATATATATTATTATAGTGAAACACTCTTACTATATTTTCAGATAGGTTAATCAACAAAGCTATAAGATTTTAAAAAAAGCTACTATTTTAAATTAAAAAACAATAAAATTACTATATGAGCGCCTTCCTCCTTTTCACCAACACAAGCTTGCCAATTACAAAGAGCCAAATATTTTGGTGGAAGTGCACAAAAAGCAGTTTTATCAATTAATATAAGGCAAATAAGGCAAGAAATAAATATTGGACGAAGCATTTGATTTAAAATAATTTTTAAAATTTTTTAATTATCCTTTAATATTGTTGAAACTAAATAATTATTTAATACTATTGGTTATGAGAAAAATATTTATCAGATATTAGACACCTTTAGCAGTTGAACAAATAAATAATAATGTCAGTTACTGCATGAGATAACCGCCCTTAATAATTTTTTTTAATTAATTATAAACAAGAAGAGATAAGCTTTGAGTATGAGTATAGTCTAGTTTATCACTTATAGCTCTAGAAAGGCTGAACCATTAAAAATGCTTTTGATATCATTAAATAGAAAATTAAATTTCCTACAAAACAGAATTAAAATTTAATTAAACTATAACAATTATAGGAACTGACAAACTAAAAATACGCCTTCCTTTCTAGTAAACATACTAAGTAAATCGATGGTTTATTCCCCTAGTTTTTAAACATTCTTTACTTTAAGAAAACCAGTAACACAGCTCAGCTGACTATATTAAATAGATAAGTCCGACTATGGTTATTAGAGTTTTATATATTTAATAACAATTGAGAGGAGAGACTGCTCGATATAAGAGACTTTTAATCATGTGGTCTATTAAATTGAGATTAGACTTTTTGTAGAATTATTTATTCAAAACAAATATTAAAATAACCACAATATGTGTAAAAATATTTTTTTTTATCATTAATAATCGAATTATTTAAATTTTATTGCCAAATATCTCAAAATTGAGAACAAAACTGCATCTTGTTCTTCACACTATTATAGTCTTGTTCCGAACATTTTGCCGGATTGTGAGTGTCAGGGACACATCTGACAGTAAACGTTGGCTGAAACATTTTTTAATTTTAATTTCTTAGAATCCCCCTTCAAACCAATATTTTCTCTTCCAAACAGGCTCTTTCATTTTCAGTCAAAGGTATTGGCACAACACCATTGCCACCCACTTTAGGAGGTAATGGTTGTTGCCCTTCCTTATCTTCATTAAAGTCTGCATTAAAATCTTCATTAAAATTAATTGGTACTGCTCCAATATTAAAAGAGTTTAGAAGGATAAAGAGAAGGGTAAAGGGGATAATGAATAACATTATTAAAATATTCTCTGAAAAATAAAATTTCTGGATATCTTAATGGATTAAAGGCAAGCTATAAAGCTATTTATTAATATATTAGAGTAAAATCCAAATTTTATAAAAACTAAAGAAAATTGCTGCTGAACTAACAGATGAACTAACAGTAAAGTCAGTCATACTGCTTTATCTTTAAATAAAAACAGATTTTTATTTTCCTCTTAAAAATGATTCATCTATTTAAATAAGTTGAACAAACAAACCTAGACTTTATTTTTGTTTATATTTTTTACTAAAAGCATTTTGAAATTTACTGAGAATTTATTGGGAATTTATTGATGAACACAAGGAAAAGTACATTTTTATTAAAGATTTTTTAAAATTAAAAAAACAAAAATATTATTTTATAATTGTGAGTGACTGTATGGAGTACAATAAGCTGGATCATGACAGTAATTATGAGGTATAAAAGTTCCTTCACGTTCAAGACGGATACGGTCAACAGGTGTGTAAGGGCGATGATGGTGTTTAACTTAAAATTTAATTAAATAAACTTAAATTTACAAAAATAACTTGAAAATACAAAAATAAAACAAATAAAATTGCAAAACTAAAATTAAAAAATAAAACAAATAAAATACAAAAAATATAAAAAATAAAAAATATAAAAATATAAAAATACAAAAATCAACAAGAAAATACAAAAACAGAAAATTCAAAAATACAAAAATAAAATTTAAAAATACAAAAATAAAATTCAAAAATACAAAAATAAAATTTAAAAATACAAAAATTAAATTAAAAAATACAAAAATTAAATTTAAAAATACAAAAATTAAATTAAAAAAATACAAAAATAAAATTAAAAAATACAAAAGCATTATTCTTACCTAGCCAAAAATGATCTTCTACAGTATCCTTTAATAAACAAAAATATTACATAATTTAATTTTAATATTACATTAGAAGCTAATGTTTGTTCAAAATACAAGTGTGTATTATTGTAAATATGCATCCTACTAAAGCCATAATTTGAAGAACGAAAGGCACTCCTATGGGAAATTTTTAAAGATTTCTTTTCAAAATATTTTAAATTAATCCCACCAAGGCCCAGGATCTTTCACAAAGGGGTCAGTATTCTCTTGGCATCCTGCTGAACCACTAACGATGTGTACAGGTGCTGGTGGATCCACATAAGGATTATCTTGAATTTTAATCAATTTTATAAAATTATCAAAAGACCAGTGCTAGCATTAAACGTCGTTCTGTTATAAACAGGGTACATTCTCTCAAAGGTGTGTTCATGGGCCCACAACTCCAAATCCACGCCGTATTTATAAAAGAGTCTTTAAATGATTTTTTATGATTTTTATTAAAAGATTTATTTAAATTAAAAATTAAAAATTCAGCACTTTTCTAAAGCATAAGCATGTATTCCAGGCAATCCTGTTCGTATCTAAATTATACAAAAAATACAAAAATAAAATTACAATAGTTTAAAAATTACAATAGAATTGTATTTTGTACAGTCATCACCGGAATAGTCTTTAAAAAGTTTATTTTTTAATTTAATCAGAATAAATACCAGAACAATACATTGGGCGATGACCCATTGTAATTATCCAGGGGACATTTTCTCTGTTTTTATTGGCTTTCTAAGAATTTTTTAAAAAAATTTCAAAATATTTTAAAATTTAATTTAAGACTTCAAAGTCTTGTATTAGCCAATGCCATTGAGTAGCTAATTGTTGAACGCCATATTGTAGAAAAAAGTAAAATTCAGTGGAGAATGCGATAAAATGGGCTGTGCCGATATCAAAACTTCAAACAAATAGAAAAAATATTTTCTTTCAAATTTACCTATAAAATAGGTTATGTTCTGTATTTGGCATTGTAAAACGGTTAATAAAATGTGAGAAATTGTAGGCACTTTCATGATTACCCACAACAACCATATAAGGGGCATAGGCTGCTGCTGGTTCTATTTGACGCATAAATTCGTCTCCAAAGTTACCTTGGTCCTTCAGATTCGATAAATAGGTAATTTATTATTTAATTTCTACCGTATCCAGATCATAAGCCAAATCACCTTTAAAATTATTTTTTCCTTATTTTTTCTATTTTTCCTTATATTTACATACCAACATGTAAAATCATATCAAAATCCCCATTTTGAGCTTCTCTTTGTAATTTTCCAAGAGATCTGGCATTTACATTGCCCATATCTCCAAATACGGCAAACCTTTTAGAAGTTTACTTTAACTTGATTCTTATCTATTTTACCTATAACCTCCATTTGGCCTTTCTTTGAGGCCTACAAACGAAAATATGGAGCTCCAGCCATATTGTGAGCCAACACGGTAGACTAGGGGTTTAATGCTAATTTTAAATTTAAAAAATAAAAAAAAATACAGTAACGTATTCCTGGACGTACTCCTTCAAGTAATGCCCGATGTGTATATCTTCTAACTTTTTTAATCCCCCCATCATCGAAATAATCCATCTTTGCCTCAATTCTTTTCAAATTCTGTATAGAATCAACCCAATATTCAACAACCGATTCGATTGTATCATCAAATGTTAACCATGTGATAAATATACGGGAAGGATCTCCTTTATAATTTTAAATTAATTTTAATTTTATAATATTTATTTTAATTAATAACCTCCATAAGAAAGATGGACTTGTTCTGGTTGGCCATAAAAGGGGCCTAGAAAGTACTTAATTTTTTTATTTTTTTAGAAAAAAATTTTTCTTTGGATATTCTGGGATATTCATATATTATTAGAGGGGAAAAACTTTTTCCCCTCTAATAATCATAAAATTATTAGATTTTATGATTGTTTTAGAAAAATAATATGTTGAGGTTCATTGGAAATATTGACAGATTTACATAATATGAAAAAAATTTTTGAATTAAATATTCAATCAAATTCATTCAAAAATAGTTGGCAGAACTTTGGCCAACTAATAAAAATTAATTTTACATAAAATTTCGAAAATTTTCAAAAAACATTCCAACCTCTATTATTAACATTCTCTCCATCCTTAGCCTTCCAATGAACGTTTCTAAAAGCATCCCGCAGGGGAATTCGATTTTTCTCTTCATTAATAATTGCTTTTGAAATACTTTCTGATTTTAAACTTTTTTTAATAAATTCTTTGGCCAAAACATTATTAAAATAAATAATAAAAGTTAAAGAAAAATAAAAAATAAAAATTCTCAAATAATTCATTTTTAGCTGAAAAATTTTTTTTAATGAGTTTAAATATTTTTATTAGTCTAATAATTTAAAAAAATATTTTTTAGGGAATAAATATACTTAAATTTTAACTTTCCTCGTTATTAGGTTTATAATTACCAGACGATTTTTAAAATAAAAATTTAAATATGCCTTCCTTTATTTAAATTTTAAATAAAAATAAAAATATTTTATGCAAAACAAACAAATATTTATATTTTTAATAGTCTACTTATTCAAAAAAAAATTTTAAAAAAATAAAAAAAAATTTTAAAAAAAAATATTAAATGAATGTGTTTGATTATTTTTTCCTTTTTTCTTCAAAAAATATTGTCGTTTAATAATATTCTTAAAATTATTTTAGTATCACTGAATTTTTATTTGCCTTCATGTTTAGTCTAATTATTTTCAATGACATTTGATAAAAATATTTTTTAATTCTCAATTAATTTTATGCACCATATGTTTGCTCCTTTGGCTCTTATCAGTTTATTTTATTACCTTTTTATTTTAAAAAGTGTGATAAGAGTTTGATAAAAATAAATTAAAATTTTTCAAAATAATTTTTCAAAAAATAGCTAGAAATTGTAAAAATTCCAAAAATAATATTTTTTAATTTTTCTTGAATTTTTATTACTCCTTTCCTCAACTTTTTGTCTAAAATGGCATTTCATTTAAAAAAAATTCAATAAAAACTTTTAGTCTAAAATTGTCTCATTTACTAAATTAAAAAAGGCAAAGACCATAAAAAGAAAATTTATTAAAACTAAGTACCTAAAGGCTTAAAATCATTAAAGAAACGTCAAGAACCATCAACAGCCTTTCAAATCAATTTTAAAAATTTAAATGAAAATAAATAGAAATTTAATATTTGATTTAATGCTTATTTTTTTTACAATTATTTATTTTTTTTTACAATTATTTATTTTTTACATTCTCTTTATTAGAACAGTCTTCTTGTTCTCCCCATATGATGCCACTTTAAAAAATCCTTAGCTTTTCTCTCTATAATATTCCTCCGTTCCATCCCAATATTTGCTCAAAGCATTTCCCAAAATATTTTCTAGTAATAAAACAGTCACTTTTTAACTTATTTTCTTTCTTTTTTCTTCAATATTATCTTAATCCTTCCTAGAAGATCAAAATTCTAAAGATCAACAAAAGAAAAAAATTAAATAAAAATATTTTTATAGTTCAGAAGAAAATGATTATTCCCCTCATAAATAATAAAAATGTTTCTTAAATTTATATTATTATCAAGACAATAGATAATATTCAGTCTGAAGAGGGTAATATTCTCAAAAGATTTAAAATCGCAATTGTGAATTTATTATTTTATTTATTTTATATTTAATTATATCATTAAAACTTGAGGTTATTGTATAAGGTGTAAATTTATTTTATTTCATTTTTTAAAACTTGAATTATTTTATGGGGTGTAAACTAGAAAATGTAAATATTTATTAGGTAATTGTATTGTATTTTTGTATATCAGAATTAAGTTTATTTTAAATCAGAATCTTTTGTATTGAATTATTTGTAATTTTACAAAAATACAGTGCAGAATACAGATTTTCCAAAAATAAGTTTATTTAATAAACAAACTTTCCGGAAAACTAATAATTAATTAATTCTCTTTTACTTAATATTAATTATTTCCGGAAAACTTAATTTTACAAAATATCTTTTTTCCAGCTTAATCTTTTAATTCATTAATCAATCTTTTTTCAACAATATTTCTTTCATTTTATTTTTTAATATTTTTTATTTATTTACCCTTATCAAATTTCTGTGATTGTTTAAAAAAGTTCCCATCATTTCTTTCATTTTTTTCGAAACCTTCAAAGGTAAACTTTGTTTATTTAATATATATCCCCCGTGGGACATCCAAACAAATTCTCTCATTGTTTAGTTAAACTCTTTTATATTTTACTTCAAGTATTCCTCAAAAAATAATTTCTTTGTTAAAAATGTTAAAAATTTTTAAATGATTTTGAATATTTTTTAAAATTTTTTTAATAATGATTCTTCATTCAAAAAAATTTTTTTGAGTTATCTTGATCATTATTATCATTTTTATGTAGACAAACTATAAAAAAAATATTCCTCAATAATGCGGCATAATCTTACTTTGATTGAAGTTGGATGGCTTTGTCCAGCATTATTTTCATTATTAAGAGTTTCACCTCAAATTAATGCTGATCACAATTCTAAGACTTTATTAAAGCTTTTAAACGGGTCAGATTGTAAATGGCCTAATAATAATGGAAATGAATTAATGAATGCTTTATTTGGGAAAGCAACAAGTAGTGGAAATATTAACAGAAACTACGTGAGTTGTTAAACTTTGTTAATTATCCCCTCGATTAATTACCACCTCAAAAATTATTAAAAAAATAATTAACCTTCCTCAAATGCCCCCACATCGTGTTAATGCCATCCCTCGATTAATCACCCCCTCCGGCGAGAGGTGGACCCAGGAGAAATAATTATTATTAGTTTCTCCAAAATCCTAATTTTAATATTCTCTTTAAAAGCCAGGAGAGCACTTCTTACGAAGCAAGAAGCTAGATAAAATTGAATATCATGAAGATATGAAGATTTTAAAAGAAGAAAAACATCTCGAATATGATGAGGATAATCCCCAGCTTATCTGGGCTATGACAGCTATATATTCATTAATAGCTCTAGTTGGGATTATTGGAAATATTTTAGTTATTGTTGTGGTAAAGAAAGTGCCAAGCATGGTTAAAATATTAAAATAATTTTTTTAAAGAAATTTTCTTCAAGATTACACCAACCAATTGTTATTTGGTATCACTGGCTCTTTCAGATTGCCTTTTTCTTTGTGCTGCATGGCCTGTCGAATTTAGCTATTTACATGCAGATCAGAATGATTATGTTTTTGGGGCTATTGGCTGCAAGATACTTACTTTTCTTCCATATTTGGGGATTAATGCAAGTCAGTTTAAGGGAAAAACGACCCTTGTGAAGCTTTGAAGAAGATTTTTAATATTAACTAAAGTTTAAAAAATATTCCGGAAGAAATACAGTTCCCATAAAAAATCAGAATTATTTTAAGGTTCAATGTCAATAATGGCTTTTACAATAGAACGATTTATTGGAATATGTTATCCTTTAAGAGCTAGGTTGTAATTTAAAATATTTACAATTGTAAAATAAAGTTTATTTAAAGATACATTTGTACTGTAAAAAGAGCCAAATTAATTATTCTTTTTATATGGTGCTTTTGTATTCTTTATAATAGTCCTTGGCTTTATTTAGCTACACTAAAACAAATTGATGGTGTTGTGGGAGGGAGAGAATGCAGTTTTAGATTATCAAGAGATAATTGGACTTATAAGGCAATTAATTTGAATTTATTTTTAAATTATTTTAAATTTTATTAAAATTTTAAAGGTAGTTTTTGTTGCAGATTTTTCAACTTTTTATATTTTGCCAATGTTTTTGTATATTTATTTGTATGGGAAAATAGCCTACACGCTTACAAAGTGTGAGTGGGTTGTTGGAACGGGTAGCGCAACTAGACAAGTAAATAATAAAAATGAAAGAAGTCAGAATGGAAGTAAAATAAACGATTAAAATCATTCTAGTCATCCCAATATTTTTCAGATTTTTCGAAATCAACTGGCAAGAGTAGTATAAACTCTCAAACAAGTATTAATCATCCCAGAAAATCCCCTATCAAAAATAATAATGAAAATATGGAATCTCAAACAAATCATAATATTGGGTTCTTCAAACTCTAGGCGTGCTTCTACTAGTGTTAATAGTAAATTACAGGTAGAAAGAAATTTAAAAAAAAATTTTTAAAACCTCGAAAAAATTTCAAAAAGGATTTTAAAAATTTTCTAAAGGTAATTAAAATGCTAGCCTTAGTAGCTTTTATTTTTGCCGTATGTTGGCTACCTTACAGGGCAATGGTTATGTACAATTCTTTTGCTTCAGCAATTAATTGGGATCTTTGGGATTCTGATTGGTTAATTAATTTAAATTAAAATTATTTTTAAATTAAAATTAGGCTAATTTATATGTCCAAAACAATGATTTTCTTTAATTGTGCTATTAATCCGGTTCTTTACAATTTAATGTCCAGCAGGTTTCGAAAGGCTTTTAGACTGTTGCTGAGAGGGCAGAAGAGGCATATTAATGTTTACAAACGTAAATTGAATAATTTAAAAATTTTAAAAATTAAAAAATTCTCCAATCTCAAGGCGAATCAACTTATTTACACGAACAAAATAAAAGAATTAATGGAGATGAGGGGACAGAATTGACAGCTGATGTGAAGAGATTTAGCACAATAGCAACTTCGGGAAGGGAAGAGGCATGTTTAAATGGGACAAATTTAGCTTTAAAAAATTGAACTTTAATATATTATGTAAAAAATAATTTTATAAAAAACATTTTACAATTACTTTATTTAAAAATCCCAACTTGTTTTACAAAAATACAAATAAGAAAAAAAGTACAATAATTACAAATTAATATTACACCCAAAATTAATATTACAACCAATTTAATAATCACAATTTTACAATCCTTCTTTTATTTTTTCAATCCTTTTGTTTGTTTCTTTCTTTGTTATTGTTTTGTTGCTCTCTTCTTATTTTGTTTTCCTCTCTCAACTTCTTTTCCCTTTCCCCGATTTCTTCTTGCTTCTATGGCTGCTGCCGCTCTCCTTTGGATGCTTCTTTTTGATCACGTCAATCTTGAGCAGTTCGAAATTATTGGTGTTGTTGTATTTGTTGTGCCTATTTATGTAACGGAAAGCCTATAAAAATCCAACAAAAATCTAGGTTAAATTTTGAAAATAATTTCTCAGTTAAATTTAAGTTTGTAAACTTAAGTTTTAGATAAAATATTCCCATCTAGTTCATGGGAAAAATATTTTTTATTTATATAAATTAATCCTTTCTTCAATGCATCTGTCATTCAAACATACCTAATAGGCAAGTCAATAAAAAAGAAAACTCTCCCCTCCCTATTTATTACCGGAAATGCTCGCGTCTTCTTTTTCTTTTATATTCATGGGAACACCCTTTTTTTATTTGTTATTAATTTTTTATGTAAATATTTACTTCACATTTTTATTTTTTTTTATACTTTTTCCGTTTCTTTACAAAATGTTACTTTTAAATTTAATTAAGTTTTGTCATGATTTTGAGATATTTAAATGTTTTTATTAAAAATTCTGTAACATTAAAAAGTCTGATTTTATTGAAAATACTTACAAATAATAATGCCAATAACTCCAGCAAAAATTAAATAAAATTAAAAGTAAATCCTTTTTTTGTTGTCTCAATCATTTCAAATACTTTTGTTGTTTCATTTGTTGTAATATTTCTCAACATTTAAATTACCAATAATGTCATCATATTTGTTGTATTTATTGAAGTCTTGTTTAAAATTAATTATTTCTAATATTATTAAGATCCGATGAATCTGTTGACGGATATGTACTAAATTTTTTAACACTCTTTTCTTTCGTGTTTTTAATTTAACAAAATAAATTGTGAAAGCCTACTTTAGCCAGATTTAAAGTGATTTTCTAAATTTCATTTTTCAAATAAATTACTACTTTAAATCTGTTTCCAGACTCGCCACGAGGAGGCAGTAGGCATGAGTCCATTAAACTACAACCACAAAAATCAATTAATTTTCTTATTTTTTTTAAATTTCTTTTTGTATTTTCTTATTTATTCTTTCACAATTCTTTTCTACTCAGGGCAATAAAATTTGAAATTAGAACTAAAAATTTATTGAAAAATAAAATTTTTCAGAAGATCTACACTCTATAATTCTGATTTTTTAAAATTATGATTTTTTATATAAACTTTCCTTTCTCAAAATAAATTTCTTATTAATTATAATCTTGATATAATAATATTCTAATCAATTTTTCTGAGTTCTGATTTATTCCTATTTTTGTTCAAAATAAATTTACTTAAAATATTCTTTAGCATAAATCATTTTTCTTAAAAAATTCCCTTTTAAATAGAATTGCTATTTTAAACCTTCTAACTGTTTGTTTAGAATTAAAAACAAGCAAATTAATATTTTAAATACTATTTTAAATACTATATTATATTTTAAATACTACCCATTTGTTTTTGCTTTTTCTCTAGGAATGTTTGTGGGAATTTTTGTTGTTGTAGTTGATGTTTTTGTTGTTGTTGTTGTAGATTGTTGTAGACGAAGAAAACCGTCTTCAAATGCATCTGGAGGCATTTCAAATTCACGACTTTGAAGTTGGACAATAGCAGGCTTTTTGGGCAAAATTGTTGGTGAAGGTTGTAATTGAAATTGTTTTAAACAAGAAGTTTTGTATATTATTCAAATCATTTAAAAGAAATCTCTTCACCACTTTGCTCTTCCCTTAAAAAATCAGGCAAATGTTGTTGTGGTGTTGTCCTTTAATTTTTCAGTTTCTTGTGTTGTAGGAGTGTTTGGTGAAGTATTTGGTTGTGAGGATGCTATTGAATTTTCTACAGGCTTGGAAGGACAAGAAAGACTTTCAGAAAGTGTGTCACAGTAGGGAGGTTGTAATTCTGGTCTTAAACAGGCTGAAGGCACACGTCAAAATTTGATCACATCAAACTAATCTTTTCTTAATTTAATGTCAACTTTACTTAACCCATCCGTTTTCTTTCCTAAATAAAATAAAAATAAATGAAATTAATATTATGTAAATCTACAAATTTTTTTAAAATTTTTCTTAAATAAATTAAGTAAACTAAAATAAATCTAAGTAAAATATTAAGTAAAATTAATTTTTCTCCAAATGCCTTAATTAATTAATTTTTCTCCAGGTATAAATTCAGAAATGTCAAAATTTATTAATACTAAATTTCATAAAGACGACAAACCAGCTTTTAAGCTACTACATGATGACCGCTATTATTACAAACAGAAAGAAGCAGCTGGGAAAATAGAATGGAAATGCAGCCAATGGAAACCGGAATTGCAAAGTTGTCCGGGGCTGATGACTACCAAAAATTTTAGGAATGGCACAAAGGTTACAGTGAAAGTCTCCTGTACCTGCGATCCATTAGTAATTTTTTAATTAAAAGGCTTTAAAATTAATAATTTAAAAAATCAGAAAAATAGTTGTTTTTGGCCCGAAATATAATAAAGTGGTGTCGTCGCAGATTATGTTAAATTTTCTCAGCGGAGGTTCGAGACCTTTTGATTTATTTAACAGAACCTGTTGAAATTTTTTGGAAATTTTTCAAAAATATATTTAGAGAAATAAATGAAGAATAAATTATTGTAATAAAAATTTTTTTATAGTGGCAGGAACTTTTAAAAAGTAAAATAAAACTGTTAGATTAAATAAAATTGAAAAGGAAATATCTGACACTTAGAGGATTCGAACCTCCATTGAAAAAAGCGTCGTCTGCGACGCTTCCACTACACCACAAATGTCTTTACTCGAACGGAGAAATTTCAATGGAATAAATATTTAAAATTCTATGACATAACTGGCCCAATGCTGCTACTTTAAGCGGTTAATAAAAAATTAGTAACAGAACCCCTAACAAAAAATCTGGTCTTTCTGCACAAATAAAATAAATAGGAAAAATTTTAACTTATTTTGATAAAAAAAATTTAAAAACATTAAATAATTAAACGTTTTAAGCCACAAGATTCTGAAACTGAATTAGATCCTCCTTGTGCAGAATGTGAAGATAAAGAAGAACAAATTTTAGAATTAAATAATGAGATTAAAAAATTGCGAAATTTATTAAGTGCTAAAAATCAGAAAAATGAAGAAGAACAACAACAACCTACTTCGACTACTCCAACAACTTCTTCACAAAGTGGAAATCCCCAAAAAAAAATACAACAAAAGGTTTAAAATTTTAAAAATTCAGCAAAAAAAAATATTTTTAAATTTCTTTAAGAAAAAGATTTTTTCGATATTTTTACAGTAATTTTGAAACAATTATTTTTTGGAAGAGATCGACTTTAAGCCAATTTTTATTTTTGTTTATTCGTTCAATTGTGGTTGAGTGGAAATGTGTTAGTTTGGCCATTATAGGGGTCGTTGGTTCGAATCCAATCTTCTGCCATTTATTTTTATTTCACCTACATTTATTTTTTAGAGGTTTAAAAATATTTTTAAGGTATTCTTAATGTTGATTTATTTTTTTTTTGGATTTTGGAAATATATTTTAATTTTAAAAATTTATTTTATTCCTCAAGTTAAATTTAAATATACTAAAAAATTTTTGAAGGCTGAAGAGGAAAAGTTAATGATTTTTAAGGTAGGAAATATGCTTTACATGACATATGCTGGTGCTGCTCCATCTCTTGTCTCGTGTGGAACTCATCAATTTCTTGAAAAAACGGCAAAAGAGAGTTGCATTGCTTTAAATGAATTACTTGGCGATTCAGCAAAGTAAGAAGTTTTCTATAAAAAATATTATTTTTATTAATTTAAAGGTCTAAAAGTCATGGTTGCAATAACGACACTTTAATATGGAGACAAGATTTTAATTCTGTAAACGTCGAATTTGGCCATCATTGGTATTTTTAATTATTTGTATGATTAAATTGAAATTAAAAAAATATTTTTTCAGTCAATCACAACTTGTGAAATCAACAATTTCTTACCAAATGGTTGGTGTTATTATTGGCTCAATGATTTTTGGCTATTTAAGCGATTCTTATGGACGAAAGAAAATTATGTTGATTGCACTTGTTTGTTGTATTTTATGTATGGTTGCTACTTCTTTTACTTATGGTTTTTTTAATTTAAAAGAATATTTAAAAGAAATAAATTTAGATTTGATCACTTTTACAATTGTTCGCTTCTTTGTCAACTTTTTTAACGCGGGGACAATGGTTATTCTTGTTGTTTTTACATCAGAGCATTACCCAAACAGCCATCGTTTTTGCCTTTCTAATTTAATTACATGGTTATTTTTTATTTTTAAAAATTCTGGGTCCTCTTTTTGGGCTATTTTGTCATTTTATTAGAGTCATTTAATTCTCTTAAAGGTCTCCCAACTTTGTTTTCTTTGCACTAATGGCTTGGGCTGCTGGCGATTGGCGTATTCTTCAACGTGTTTCTGCTATTTTTGCTTTACCTTGTATTGCTTTACTTTTATTTTTGAGCGAATCTCCGCGTTTTCTTATTCAATCTCGACGAATTGATGAAGCAAAAAAGGCAATAATTAGAATGCATAAAATTGATGGTATTTCTTTAAATTTAAAATTTTTAAATTATTTTATTCTAAAGGACGTCCTTATGATGAAGCTGTAATTGATTCTGTGCTTGAAGGATTGGAGAAGCAATCTATGGAATCGTCAAATAAAAACAAAAAATACAATTATGTAAGGTTTATTTAATTAATTTTTAAATCAGAAATTTATAAACCTCCTTTAAAAATATTTTTATTTTTCAGCTTCATTTGTTCTACACTTTGCGATTTACCGCTACAACCTTTATTTTAATGTTTTTTTTATTTTATCTAAAATATAAATAATTGTATTAATCAATTTAATGAGTAGAAATTTAAAAAATAGTAATAGAGGGCATGAAGTAAATTTTAAAAAATTTTACTGAAAAATTTTCTTGAAGCTATAAACTTTTGGGTTTTCGAACTAAAGAAATTTAAAAGATATTTATTTAATTTATTTAAATCAGGGAAAATTGATTAAATTAATCACATCAAGGGATCAAGTTTCTTAATCAAATATTTAAATAGGAATCTCTGAAAGCCTCAAATGAACATTAAATTTATTTTTATATCCAAAAAACAATTATTAAAATTAATAACCCAAAAAAATTTTTTTTATTAACCATCAGGTCGAAATAAAGCTAATAAAAGCTTCCAAAATTCCGATTTTATAATTATGATTTTTAACATGTTAAAAGTACAATTGTAGTTTGAAAATAAACTACAAATATCAAAAAATATTTTTTAAGTTTATTTTTCCCATTAATTATATTTTAACATTTCATTTAAATTGATTAACAATATATTTTTTAAGTAAAAATTTGTTTTTGAATATTTCGTGAAAAATAAATATTTATATTTATTTAAAAGGTTTTTATAAAAGGTGACTCCTTTTTTATATAAATTAATCCTTTCCCAAAGGGAACTGTCAATCGAAAAGGGAACTGTCAAGTAAATAAAAAAAGAAAACAACATTTCCCTCTTTATTAACGGAAGTGCTCGCTTTCTTTTGTACACTCCCTTATTTTTTTAAATTTATTTTTTATTTATGTAAATATAAACAAATTTCACAATTTTATTTATTGATTAAAATTCTTATTATTTTTAAATTTATGTGTATTTTTAAAAAAATTCCAAAAAATTTTCACTTTTATAAATTCTGATTTTTTAATTCATAATTTTCCTATGTTCTGATTTTTTACCCGATATTTTAGTTCAAATTATTTCAAATATTCTTTAACACGAATTATTCTTCAGATAATCAATAAGAATTTTTGTTAATAAAAATACTATTTTAAACCTTAAAATCAAAATAAGTTTGTTTCGAAACAAAAATATTAATATTTTACAAATTAAACGAAAGTTAACCTTTTTACAATTACAATTAAATTGTCTAAATTCTCAAAAATTCCCCAAATAAATTTAATATGTTTTACAAAATTAAACTTTGAACTAGAACAATATTTCTGATTTAAATGAGAATATTAAAAAAATAAAATTGTAAACAAATCAATAAGTTTCATTGTATTTATATTTTTATCTTTGTTTTTCATGTACAGTATTTTTCCGGAAGTTTGGAAAACATTTGTTCTTATAAAATTCTAATTATTAATTTATATTCTGCTTTAAATGTAATTGTATTTTTTATTTATCTTTGTTTTTCCTTTACTGTATTTTTTCCAGAAATAAAAAATAATTTCCAACAATTTTTGAAAATATTGAACAAAAACTTTTCCCTAACATAAAAACATATATAAAAACATATATTATGTAAAAAAGAATTTTATAAAAACAGCATTTTACAATTACAACTTTATTTAAAAATCCCAACTTGTTTTACAAAAATACAATATAAAAACACAATAATTACAAATTAATATTATAACCAATTTAATAATCACAATAGATTTTTACAATCCTTCTTTAATTATTTCAATCCTTTTGTTTGCTTCTTCCTTTGTTATTGTTTTGTTGCTCTCTTCTTGTTTTGCTTTCCTCTCTCAACTTCCTTTCCCTTTCCCCGATTTCTTCTTAATTCTATGGCTGCTGCCGCTCTCCTTTGGATGCTTCTTTTTGATCACGTCAATCTTGAGCAGTTCGAAATATCCGATCATCTGTAAATTTTGTTTTTTAAAGGACTAGACGATCAAGAAGAATTTTTTTAAAAATTCTTTACATAGCCAATCCCGACGAGTACCAGAACAGAGAGTATCTCATTCCACGACGGCATCTTCCTTCAATCGAGTGCGGGTTGCTTTGTAGTTGTAGAATAGGTTGGATAAAAGACAAGGAAATTCCAAGTTTTTATATTGAGATTTTCTCTACAATTAAAGTTTTTGAAGAGGTGGATCTTATGATGTTGGGAAGGAAAATTAATTAATTAAATTAATTTAATAAAATTAGTTTAAAAAACATTTCTCTTTTAATTTATCATAGAAATTTTAAAAATATAAAAATAATTGAGGAATTTAATGAAAGAAATAAGTCAAAATAGGAAGGATTTACATAGATATAAAAAAACATTTCAAACGGTTTTCCTTCTCATAATTTTTCCAATTTGTTGCGCGCTCTTTTTTACCAAATCTTTGTGTTCAATACCAAATTTAGTAACTTCATAGGCTGCTAAACATTAAAAGGTCTTCAACCAAAACATTCCTATTAGAAACATACCTAACATAGGCAGTCCACCAGCAGCCAATGCAATAGAAGATCCAACTGCACCAGCAACTTCTTTAGCAACTTTCTTTGTTGCTTTAACAGCAAATTTTGCGAGAGGATTTTCTTCATCTGATTTTTCTTTATTTTTTAAAGTTTCTTTCTTTTTTGTTTCTTTTTTAAATTTTGTTTTATCTTTTCTAATTCCAAGCTTTTTCTTAGTTAAATCATTCTTCTTTTTCGATACATTCTTAACAGCCTTTCCCGAACATTCCAATAACAATTCAAAAATAAATAATAATATCAAAACTTTTACAATTGTGGATGTTTGCATTAATTGTTTTTACAAAGTAAAGTTAGACATTTGGATAAAATAAAAAGAAATCTGGAATTTTTTTTTAATTTTTATTAAATTGGGAGGATGAAGAAACGTTTACGAGGAAACTTGAATTTTTAGATTATTTAAAGAAATTATATCACGACAAGTCGGGATTTTCTGAAACTTTTCATTTTCAACAGTGGGCCACCCATTAAGTTAGGTAGTTTCATCATAATATTAAAATTTTTTTTAAAAATTATTAAAAGTTGATAAAAGAGAAGGTTAGAGAAGCGAGCGTGTAATTGACAGATGGAGTCGCGAGTGTTGCGCGACTCCATTTTTTAAATAATTGATTTTTTTAAAAATTTTTTGTCTGTCTATAATGTCTAAAATGTCTCTTAATGATTTTTAAAAGTCGATAAAATTTAATAGAATATTTTATTTAATTTTAAAAAAATAATAAATATTAAATTAATAAAATCAGAAATTATATAAAAAATTAACCTATCAGCAGTTATAAATATTAATTTAAATTTTTAAAAATTAAATACCTAAATTTCTATAATTTACTCATTTCTTCTCTCTTCTTTCTTGCTTCGCGCATTGCACTTCCCAAATATTTTTCATGGAATGGTAAAACCTTAAAAATTAAAAATAAATTATTAAATTAACTTAACGAGTAGTTCAGTCATTTAAACTTGTATATCTCAAGAATGGATTAACCGATTTATTAAATTTTGTATTCATTCGATAGAGAATTAAATTTTCTAATTGGGACAACATGTCTAAGTTTTTGAACATAAGTTAATCAATTTTTCAAAGTAAATTTTTGATCATAATCTTATTTTATAGAGAATTTAATGCTCTATCGAATGGTTTTAAAATTATTTAAAAAGTCCCATCCATTGCTGAGTTATAGGGCGTAGACTTAACTAAGGTCTCTGCACAAGTTTGCCCCTCATCAATTTTTCTATTAAAACTTTCTTCCCAATTTAAAAAATAAACCTTACATCATGCTCATTTAAAGGCGAGTTACTTGCCCATTCAAGCAAATTTTCATAAACTTTTCCATCTTTCCGTCCAAGAACAGAACGTAATTCTCTGTCAGTAAAATCAAAAGAATCCACTAAAGCAACAGAATTTGGGCGAATTTTGGCAAGGCTGGCAAACATCTTTTTTCGGATAATGCCCATTTGAATAGAAGAGAGAAAGCCTTCCTAAAATTAAATTAAAAAAAAATAATTTTATTTCAAAACCTCGAGTAAACCAACAGCAGAATGCACCAATTCATAAGAAATGTAAAGCCATAGAATATCTTCCATCACATTTCTCACAGCAATATCTTCAATTTTTGGAATTGTTTCAATAAATATTCGCACCATAAATGTTTGTGTATGGGCTTTTGAAGCCTTTAAAAAAAAATTTTTTTGATAAAATAAAAATAATATGAAACAAACATGACAAAGAAGTACACCAGCTTCATTCCAAGCTTCTTCAGCAGACCTTCCTAATTTTTTCTGTTGTTGAATATAATCTAAAGCTGACAAAATTAGACGACGAGAATTGTGTTCAAAAGCTTCTAAATAGTCCAAAACCTGAAAAAAGAAGATTTTAGTGGGAGCTACAACACAATCACTATCACCAACCCAGTCACTCTCAAAGTCATAACTAATCGTAAAAATTTCATAGAATGTCAATTTTGGTACAATTCGACGCAGCTCGACGAGATACGTCGAATGGTACCAAACTTGAATGGATTCGTCCTTAACAAACTCAGTTAATGACCCTGAAGTAAAGGACCACTTTAAGTTGCTAGTATTTAATTAAAAATTAAAAATAGCAAAACAAACCTTAGAATTTTCGTTGATTCGACTAGAAATGCTTGGCTTTCTAAAAATATAACCACTAATTGGGTTTTTCATCTTTTGTTCGTTTTCTTCGATTTTCTCCAAATTGTCAGTAATATAAGAAACTTCTGCCGACATTTTCATCAAAGATCTAGCTGTTTGTAGTAGCATAACAATATTTTCTCCTTCATAAGTTAAACCTTTAATTAATAAAAAATATACTTTTAATTTAAAAAATAAAGTTTTACTTCCAGCAACCATTGTATAAAGCGAAGGGAGACCACTAGCATCAGAATAACCATGTCCTCCACAAGCCAGTCTACATTGCTCTACTCCTCGGGTAATTTGCCAACTTGTTAATGCCTTTAGTCCAGATCCAAGGCTGTGGAGATCGGCTAGAAGGGAGACCTAAAAAGTGGTTTTTTAATTAAAAAATAAATATTCCCTTACATCCCCAGCATTAATATCGCCAATAACAGTGTAATAAAGTTGGTTAATATAAAGTCCAGTAAATGCAATAGCAAAGACATGGGCGAGAACTGGTAAAAGCCGGTATTGTTGTGTTGTATAATCGAGGACTTTGACTTCACCAGCGCTGAAATTTTAATTAAATAAATTTTGGTATTTAACTTATTAAAAAAATAAAAATATACCCAGGCTTGATTTCTCCTTGTCGTCTAATACAGGAATATCTAATGGCAATTGTGACTGCTTGAGCAAGGTAAATGGCATGTCCATAAATCATCATTGAACGAACATACCTAAATTTTTTTAATTTTTTTAATTAATTTTTAAGAGATTCCCTACATCATTGAAGTATATCCAACTTTTGCATGCAATGGAGGCAAATATTCGCCTGTTGGAAGAACTTTTGCATGTTTCATCAGCATATATCTTCTAGGGATTCGATAATTCTCAAACCGAAGAAAGCCATTGTCGTTTGAAGGAGTTCCCAATTTTGGTCCAATATCTCCGAGAGTAATTCCTAATTTTAAAAAATAAATCAAAAAACATTTCTAAAGAAAAAACCAGGCAAAGATTTGTGAGTATCCAAATCACGCAATTGTACCCAAAAAGGGTGAGGCCCATAACATTTTCCATTAGTCCACAATTGGGCGATTACAACAGCATAATTAACACTCTTCCCCAGAGCTCCAGGCCACCATTTTGTTGCTGTAATTGTTGGGGTGTTCAAAATAAATTGTTCAGTTGAAGGGTCGTATGTAGCTGTTGTTTCTAATGCGCGCAGATTTGTTCCTAATTTTATAAAAATTTTAAAAAGTCAAAAATCTTTATTTACCATGTCCCATTTCTGTTTGGGCATAAGTTGCAATTACTTCTCTGTTTAACAATTTTGGGAGCCATTCAGTTGCTTGGTCATCGTCACAGCTATTGATCATTGCCGGAACTGCCATAATTAGGTGTAAATGAAAAGGAGAGCCGTTAAAGCCACATATTAGACTTAAACAGATTTTAATTATTAATAAATAAATTAATTAAAAACCTGTTAAAATAAAATTGTTCTTCCGGTTTGAACACATCAATCACCTTCTCTGCGTGACTTGCCATAGCTACTGACTAAAAAATATTTTTTAATTTTTATATTTCTCTAAAATCCCTACCAGTCTTGCCACATCTTCCATCTGTTCCATTCGATTCATAAAAACCTCAGGCATCCTCGGACTCAATTCAGCACCTTGCGCTTCAACATAAGCTAGAATTTCTTTTCGTCTTTGTAACTGGCCTTGCCAAAAGAAATTCCCAAGTTTGAAAGGATCAAAAGTTGCTTTTTTTCGCTCTTCTGTCAAGTCTGGATTTACATCATGTTCAATAATCATTTTATAAAGAAGCTTCCCTGTTAAATTTCAATAAAATTAAATTTCAATACTTTTTTCTCCATTAGATGTTGCTGGTTACCCGTTGGACTCTAATGTCCATTTTTCAAAATTAATTTTTTATCATAGAATTTTCTAGAATTGGCGTTATGTTTTACAAAATCTTTTTTTCTCTAATACCTACTATTTTTTTGCTTATTGATTTTTTGGCGAGTGACGACAGCCGAAACAAAAATATCTCTTTGCCAGCAGAGCTTCCTTTTGGTCTTTTTAGATTTTTTATGTAAAGGAGATCAGGTTTTTTAAATTTTTGGGGTGAGGAACTTTTTTCGGACAAAACTTGCGGTTACAAAGATTTTTTATAAAAACTAATTTCAATAATTTTCTAGTCTCCAAGCAACAAATTGGCCATTCAAAGTGTGGCGCCACTGGACTTTAGTATCAAACCTGCCTTCAATCTTCAAGTTTGTTTATTTTTTTAAATTCTTAAAATAAGAAAATATTTGTAGAACTCAAAGGCAGATGTTGGAGGGCAGCGGATGAGGCTCGCTGCAGTACGCCAGTTGAACAGGTAGCCTGGCCTGATGGTAGTTGCCAGTTGGACAAGTAGCCTGGCCTGATGGTAGTTGCCAGTTGAACAGGTAGCCTGGCCTGATGGTAGTTGCCAGTTGGACAGTTAGCCTGGCCTGATGGTAGTTGCCAGTTGAACAGGTAGCCTGGCCTGATGGTAGTTGCCAGTTGGACAGGTAGCTTGGCTTGATAGTATGCTTACGTTGTCGATGATTCACATATTTCTACACAAGGCTCACCCTTATGGTTAGTTTACTTTTCTTTTGTTTATAAAACTCATTTGATCTATTTAGCAAGTGTTCTGTCTCCAAGAGTCGAAAAGAACATCAACAAAGAAACAATTTCAGCAACAACAAACAAAATCAACAAACTTTTGATGTTTTTCAAAAAGAATGGCCATAAAATTTCTTCAAAATCGTTCCCCCCTGCAAGCAGGTGGCTTCGGCCAACTGCCAGCAGGGGGGTTCTTCTTTCTCTTTTTCCCCCTGCAAGCAGATGGCTTCGGCCAACTGCCAGCAGGGGGGTTCTTCTTTCTCTTTTCCCCCCTGCAAGCAGATGGCTTCGGCCAACTGCCAGCAGGGGGGTTCTTCTTTCTCTTTTCCCCCCTGCAAGCAGATGGCTTCGGCCAACTGACAGCAGGGGGGTTCTTCTTTCTCTTTTCCCCCCTGCAAGCAGATGGCTTCGGCCAACTGCCAGCAGGGGGGTTCTTCTTTCTCTTTTCCCCCCTGCAAGCAGATTGCTTCGGCCAACTGCCAGCAGGGGGGTTCTTCTTTCTCTTTTCCCCCCTGCAAGCAGATGGCTTCGGCCAACAGCCAGCAGGGGGATTCTTTCTCTTTTCCCCCCTGCAAGCAGATGGCTTCGGCCAACTGCCAGCAGGGGGGTTCTTCTTTCTCTTTTCCCCCCTGCAAGCAGATGGCTTCGGCCAACTGCCAGCAGGGGGGTTCTTCTTTCTCTTTTCCCCCCTGCAAGCAGATGGCTTCGGCCAACTGCCAGCAGGGGGGTTCTTCTTTCTCTTTTCCCCCCTGCAAGCAGATGGCTTCGGCCAACTGCCAGCAGGGGTTCTTCTTTCTCTTCTTTCTCTTTTCCCCCCTGCAAGCAGATGGCTTCGGCCAACTGCCAGCAGGGGGGTTCTTCTTTCTCTTTTCCCCCCTGCAAGCAGATGGCTTCGGCCAACTGCCAGCAGGGGGGTTCTTCTTTCTCTTTTCCCCCCTGCAAGCAGATGGCTTCGGCCAACTGCCAGCAGGGGGGTTCTTCTTTCTCTTTTCCCCCCTGCAAGCAGATGGCTTCGGCCAACTGCCAGCAGGGGGGTTCTTCTTTCTCTTTTCCCCCCTGCAAGCAGATGGCTTCGGCCAACTGCCAGCAGGGGGTTCTTCTTTCTCTTTTCCCCCCTGCAAGCAGATGGCTTCGGCCAACTGCCAGCAGGGGGGTTCTTCTTTCTCTTCTTTCTCTTTTCCCCCCTGCAAGCAGATGGCTTCGGCCAACTGCCAGCAGGGGGATTCTTTCTCTTTTCCCCCTGCAAGCAGGTGGCTTCGGCCAACTGCCAGCAGGGTGGGCTTCGGCCGGTAGTGCCGCTAAAGAGAATGAGAAAGAAAAGAGAAAGAACTCGTCAAGAAAGATGTCAAGACGCAACATTGAAGATGCAACTTTTGAAGATTCAGAAATCTAAGTAGATGTATTTACTTTATTTAAATTTTAAAAAAGAATAAAATTTTATTGAAGATTTTTTTATTGTTCTAGGCTAAAAATATGCTGCTGTCTAATTTTATGCTAATTTTATTAAATAAGATTTATGTACAAAAAATGTTTTTAGAAATATATTAAAGATATACGGGTTGATCTGGCCTTAAAGCTCTAAGCCTTCTTAAATATTCAGCATCTCTTAAAAAGTCTGATTGAAACGAGTTATGGCGCATGGTTGAAAGTGTTGAGCTTAGCGTGTTTTCGTCGATGAATCTCAACTAAAATTTTAATTATTTTTGTAAAAGAAGATTATTGTATTTTTATTGTACTACAGTCAAATCTCACCACTTATTCCCAAAAGTTTCTGGAATTTCTAAAAAATTAATCTAAGCATGTAGGGACTTAAATGATTGACTCCAATAAATTTTAAAAAATTCTCCTAGCCTTTCTCAACAATTCATGAGGTTCATAAGCTCTATTGTACAGCTCGTTTTCCAAAAAATTGCAGACATCATCCAGCGTTATCTTCAAAAATTAATTTTTTCAAAAATAAATATCTTTAAACCTTTCCATGCTTTTTCCTCTTTAATACCCCCAATAAAGTTACAATTTCCCTCAACTCTTCACTCATCCCCAAAAATCTTTTGGCACGTCCAAAATAATGAATTTTTGCAAAATAATTTTTTAAATGTGTTGAAGCCTTTAAATTTTATTATTTTTTAAATTAATTTTTTAATTTCTACCAAATCAACACACATAGTCACAACAGCTAGACCTTTAAATTAATTAATTTTTGAATATTTAATTTAGTAAAAATTTCCCAAAAATCATACCGACAATAACAAAGGCTACAATTAATGAAAGAAATAGATAGTCTGTAACGACAATATCTCCAAGTCTGTAAAAAAATAATTTTCTGAAAATACTTAATATTAAATATTTTATTTTTCACTTAATTTAAAAAATTTCCAGAATACGATATTCTTTCCGGAAAAGGTTAATTTAATATTGTATTATCCGGAAAATATATCCTATACTTTTGTAAAAAATTTTCAAGTTCCCAGCTTACCCCACTGTAACAATAAGATTAAATCCAAAATGGAAAGAATGAATGAAAGACCACTTTTCCTCCCAATTCATAAACATTATTGAGCCAAATGAGCAATAAACACAAATACAAAGAACATAGGCACCGATTGGAAACCATAAATTTGTATCGTCTTTTGCTGGAAATTTTATAAAAAAAAATTTTATATTTTTAATCTCGTTTTCATACAGCCAATATCCGCCAATTCAAGAGCTCCAAGTGAAACACTAATAGATTGCAAAGATTTCCGTCTAAGCTTCCCACTTTTTTGAGCGTAAAATAAATCATAAGCAATTCGCTTAAATTTTATTTTTTTAAATTTTTATTAATTTTTCTCTTCTCACTTTAACCCTTCTAGTCATCAATTTCCATTCTGCTATAATTCTTAAAAGTGTATCAGAAAGAAATTTGCCAATATCTGCTGCCGTTATAAACATTAATGGAATACCAACTAGTGCAAATATAACAGAAAATATCTTCCCAACATCTGTATTTACAGAAACTTCAGAATATCCTTTAAAATTATTAAAATATTCTGATAGTTAATTCGTTTGTAATTCTTTTGTATTTTTGTAAAAGAAATAAGGACATTTTTGTTTCAATTTTACAATAAAGTTTTAATTAAAACTTACCACAAGTTGTTAATACAGTCAATACATAAAGCACTGTAAAAATACAAAAATTAATTTAAAAAATACAAAAATAAATTTAAAAAATACAAAAATTAAATAAAAAATACAAGAATGAAAATAAAATACAAAAATAAATTAAAAATACAAACAAGCAGTAGGGAAAGTCCATTTATTGTGGATATTATCTAAGCGTTCGGGAGCTAAAAGTTCTTGTTGTATTGGCCTTCTAAAATTTTTTAAAAAATTTTAAAAAAATTTTTAAAATTATTTTAATTAAAATTATTGCCTCTCATCCACTTCTTGTGCCACTCTAACCATATATTCACGAAATACAACTGCCCAATTTTCTGGATTATTTATTGTTTTATTATTGTTGCTTCCAAACTATTAAATTTTAAAAATATTTTAAAATTTTTAAAAATTTTCTAACAATTTTCCAACTTTCTATAGTAAAGTTTTCTATCATATTATTAAGTCGAACAAGTTTGCGAGAACGAACAACCAATTCTGTTCGTGTTTCTAATGCTTGAAGTATACTTGCCCCTAGGCAGAGATAGCCTATAAGGACGGCAACAAGTACAATGTGTGGCACAAGGATTTTGATATACTTAAATAATTAATTTTAATATTTTTATATTAATTTTTGGAATATTTTGGAGCTACTTCTTGATTAAAATTTAAAAAAAAATTTTTCTTGGATTTTTAAAAAAAACTTTGAAAATTTCCATAAATTTTTGAAAAAAAATTCTTAAAATTTTTTTAAAATCCATGAAAAATATTTATAATTTTTCACTATTCCTTATCACCTAACTAAAACTAAAAACCTCGTTTTTAAAATCCATTTCACCCACCTTAATTATTTTTTGAGTGAAAGTTAACGGTGCTTTGCCCTCCTCATCCCCTTCAAGTTGAGAGGTTAACAAAGTCCCCACATCATCTCCATCCAACAAATTTTGTTGTTTAGGCATTGGAAAACCTTCCCAACGTGCAGTAATATTGTCTGGAATATTTTGGCATTTTTTGTTATTTTTTATTAAATTATTATCAATTTTTATAGAAATTGTGTTTATTTGTTTATTATTTATTTTTGAGAGTTTTTTGATTGTTTTATTATTCATATTTAAGAATTTTTATTTTTAAAATTTTAAAATCATTTAAATACTTTCTTAGCCTTATTTTAATTTTTCTATGGTTGATTTAACCTTTTAAAGGGCATTTTTATTTTATTTTTAGTAAAAAGTTAATTAAATGTATTTTTAGTTAAAAGCTGCATAACTCTAGAATTATGGACTATTAATAAAGATTTTGTAAAGATTTCCAAATGAATGGCCTTAAAATTATTTTAGGAAATATTTTAAATTTTTAAGGACATTAATGGCATAAAAATAGAAAAAAAAATTAAAAAATTAAAAAAAAATATTTTTATCAATAAAAAATCATTTTTAGCTCCAATTACAGTATACCCTCTAAAATAAATTTTCTAAAATTTTCTAAATTTCCCAAACAATTTTTATAACCTCTAAAATGCATAAAAGGCCAAAAAGGATGTAAACTAATATTTATAGGGGTTGGTTTAAGTAATTGAGTTGACGGTGCTGGTTGTGGTGGTTGTTGTTGTTGCCAGCCTGCATATGACGATTTTCGTCTATTGTGATTATATAAATGATTATATGGATATTCATTAGACGAATTTGTTGCCTCATTTATTTGAGTGTGAAAAATTGGTTTTTGATGTGTTTTGGATCTTTTGCGTGGATTTTGATTTTTATTATTATTATTTATGTCAATTAAAGGTTTAGTTGATTTTTCGGATTTTTCCATATTTTTTAAAGGTAATTAATGGAATTTAAAGGAAATTTCTCAAATAAATGTTTAAAAATCAATTTAATCAAATAAATTGATTTTTGACTTTTTAAAAATTTAAAAATGCCTTTCTAGTGCAACTAAACTTTTTTCTATTTACTACCAATTTGCAAACAATTGTGTGTCCAAAAAATTTTTTATTTTTCAATTCATTCAAATGCTTCTCTTTTAAATAAAATAATAAAAAAAAAGCTTTTCCCTCTGTGCCTATAAAATCCACTCGTTTATTTAAAAACCGCTGTTGGAGTTTTTTTTAATTTAAAAATTGGATTTTTACAATTCTAAAAGTTTGCCAAAAAAATCTACAATATCCCAAACTTTCAGAAAGATAATCGCATTTTTGGTAGAGATATTGACTTTAGACTCTGAAAAATTTTAGGCCCTATTAAAAATTTTCGGTATGTCTCAGCTTCTTTATTTATCTATATCTTATATCTATATCTTATCTAAGATGTCCCAAAATTTCAAGGAGATATTAGTATTTTTGGATGAGTTATGGCCTTTAGAGTCAGGTACTCTGAAATTATAAAAATTCTCCTATTAAAAACTTCTAGGCCCATATAAAAATGGTTTGAGATGATAACTTTTCCTAATTTTTTGTAACAATATAGCTTTACATCTTATCTAAGATATCCCTAAATTTAAAAAAAAAAATTTACCCCAAAATTCCCATTTTTGGCTGAGTTATGGCCTTTTGAATCAGGTGACTTTGAATTACAATGTTCTCCCATATATTAAAAAATTCTAGGCCATATAAAAATGCTTTGAGAAGATAGTATTTCATAATTTTTTCTATAAATGTAGATAAGAGTCTTATCTACAATATCCCAAACTTTCAGAAAGATTAATCGCATTTTTTATAGAGATATTGACTTTAGAGTCTGATGACTCTGAAAAATTTTAGGCCCTATAAAAAATTTTCGGTATGTCTCAGCTTCTTTATTTTAGGCTTAAATATAGATCTATATCTTATCTAAGATGTCCCAAAATTTCAAGGAGATAATAATATTTTTGGATGAGTTATGGCCTTTAGAGTCAGGTACTCTGAAATTATAAAAATTCTCCTATTAAAAAATTCTAGGCCCTATAAAAATGGTTTGAGATTATAACTTTTCCTAATTTTTTGTATCATAGGTGCATCAAATTCAGATCCTACCAAAAAAACATTTAATCTCTCCCTTTGGCCTTTTATGCATTGATTTAAATTAATGGATTTAAAATGAAATATTAAAATAAATAAATATAAATAATATATATATGTAATATGTAATATATATGTAAATAAATACAAATAAAAAATAAATATTAAATAAATATAAAGGGAATATTTAAAATTATTAAAATAATTCTTAATGATTTTTAAAAATTAAAAAAAAATTTTTTTCTAGTGTATGCAACTTGTTTTTTTCATTTAATATGAAACAACTATTAATAAGCTTATTTTAAACAAATTTTTTTAATTTAAATGATTGACAAAATTTCTGAATTTTTTTATTAATTTTTTGAGGACGATTTAGGCTATTTTTAGTTACAATTTTGACAAAAAATTATTTTAATAGAAGAATAATGATTATTTTAAAAATTAGCAATTTACATATTTCTATTGTTTAGAGATAATTAAATTTTAGAATAAAAAAGAAAAGAGAATATCTATTAAAATAAATTTGGAAATAAAATTAAATTAATAAATATGAGGAAATTAATTTATTTAAATAAAAAAGATTAGAGAATAAAATAAAAAGAAAATTTGACTAAATTAGAGGATTAATTTGTAAAAATTTTTAAAAAATTCCAAAAATTCCAAAATTTTTAAAAATTTGATTTTTAAATTCTATTCAATTAAACAAATGTTTTTGGCATTTTTAAAAATAAATTTAATAAAAAAACAACTAAAAAACCTTTCATTGTCGATGACATGTTTATTAGACAGAATTAAGTGTTAGCAATATTCTGAGGGGATTAACTTTAAGCTTTTCCAGAAAAAATAAACGAAAAATTGAGAATAATGTAGAAGAAGAATATTTCTTCTCAAATTTGTAAAAATACCTTGAGAAAGACTAAAAATTTATTTTTAGAAAAAAAAATAAAGAATATTTTAAAAAGATTGAAGAAATTTGAACCTTGAGGACATTTTAAAGGAATGCTTTTTATTTTTTTTATTTTTGTTCAAAAATGCATAGAGCAAATAAAAAGTGATTTTTGTGTTTATATTGTTTCCTTTTTAAGTAACATAAAGAAAAAATTATTTTTTAGGATTTAATATTTTTTATTTTAGTAGAGAAGACACTTAAAATAGCCTTCCATTATAATTTAAAAATTCACAAAATTAAAAATTTTTGAGCTAATAATTAATTTATAGGTGCAACTGATAGCACAGGATGTGCTCTATTTTTAGACATTTAAATTAAATTTATAGCTCTATTTTAAATAAAGTTATAGGCTTTTAAGTGAGCGTACATAGCGCCAGCTGATATTAATCCTTATTGGAAAAGAAAATAAACAATTAAAAAAATCAGAAATATTATTAAATTAAAAAAATATCAGAATTATTAATAATTAAAATATTATCAGAATTATTTAATTTTAAAAAATCAGAATTTTTGTATTTTTAAAAATAATCAGAAAATTGAAATTCTAAACCCCATCAGAAATAACCTTTTAACAGAAATAAATATATTTTCTCAAAATAAATTGTTTCCGGAAAAAACCGGAAAACATTAAATATTTATATTATTGTATTAATTTAAATTATTTAAATTAATTTAAATTAATAAATTAAATTAATTAATTTAAAAAAAATTAAATAATTTTACCAATAAGAATACGTCCATCCTCTTGTATTGTAATTGTAGGCCTTCTAAGTACAATAGTTCTAACTGTTTGTGTTGATGTTGCTGTGTTTGGGAATACTTTACTATAGCTTGTTCGATGTTTTTTATTTATATTTAAATTATTATTAGCTAAATTAGACATTCCTGCCAATTCTTGTGAGGAAATGCTTTTTTCCATTGAGGAGGAGACGAGTATTGATGGGGGGATTTGTTGTTGTTGAGGGATATTATTATTATTTTGATTATCTTGTTCTTCCATTTGTAAAAGGAGAGGGGTAGATTCGTTGGACTGACCATCTTCAGGCTCCAAAACCTTTAAATTGGGATAATTCGGGAAATAAACAAAATGCCAAAAATATAGGCTTAATGCCAAAAAATTTTCTAACAAATTTTAAAATAATTTAAAATTCCAAAAATAATTTTTTTAAACTTTAACCTCCACTTTAAGTAAAGATTGAGGTGAAAATACTTCTGCCAGTTGCTGTCTAAGAGCTGCCTCAACAGCAACATCTGGCTAAAAATCAAAGCATATTAAATTACTTATTTTTAACAAACTTGTCCAAGTGTTGAACGCCTTTGTTGTTGGACTGTTTTTTGCAAAGGAGAATGAAAAAACATTCCAGAGCGTCGGAAGGATGGTCTATTGAAGAAATGGGGTATTTTTGAAGGTTTTGTTATTTTTGGTGATTTTGGCATTTTCGGGGGATTTTCTTGGATTTTTTCTATTTTTTATGATTTTTTGCTATTTTTGAAGCCTTATTGTTTTTAAAAATATTGTAAGGTTTGAAGGATTTTAAAAAATAATTTTGCCAATTTTACGTTAAAATAAGGCACTCGAGGACAATTAAAAAATATTTTCTCTTTCATTGTTTAAATTATAAGGGCACTTACCAATTTATTTTTATTAAATTTAAACAATTAAATTGTCTAGAATATTCTTATTTTATCCACTTTAATTAATTGCACACATTTTTGAGGGATAAAAGATTTTTGGTATTGGATAAATATTGAAAGACAAATTAGGCAAAAAAAATTTGTTTGGAGAGAACTGCTTTTTTCAATAGTTGCTTTTTCATTTTTATTTTTTTTTCAATCCTATATATCCAACAAAAAATATTTTTTATATTTTTTCTTTGCTTTTTTGGCATTTGGCAATGCCCATCTTTTTTTTACAACAATTTAACTAAAAACGGAAGCTAAAACAATTTAACTAAAAATTTAAAGGAATAAAAGACTGCTGAAAGATTAGTCGAGTTTCTAACTTATCCAAAACCCTCAGGATCGTAAAGCTGCCGGGACGATTAAAAGAACACGATCTCTACTAATTAAATAAATGTAATGGGAAAGATGTTAAGTACGTTCAGTCTATGCACTAGACAAGACCTTAACGTTCGTTTGTTACAAAACAATATTTTCTAATTATTTTCCTATGATCCTTCTAGAGAATTGACCATACCTATTTTGTAATGAAGCATTTTTAAAAGATTGATTAATTGAAGGTGCTATCATTTTAAAAAGTCCAAATTTTCAGAGAAATATTTTAAAAATATTGGAAAATTTTGCAACTTCTTTTTGTCTATTTTTGAGTGAATAATATAGGAAATATATTTTTAAGTACTCTTTTAGTTTTTAGAAGACATTAGGTTGTGATAAAGTTTATTTTTGAACTTTTTCCCAAAGGGGAAATTTGTAAAAATGCCTTTTTAAAAGCCTACTGTTTTGAAATCTTAAAAGCTTATAAATCTAGAAATCCAAAACAAACTTACTAATTTAGGTAAAATAAATTTGAATGATCAGATGAAATGAATATATTTAAAAAAAAGTAGCTTCAATCAACTGCCCCCAACGACAACGAATTATTCAAAACAAACAGAAAACAAAAAAATAATTATTTTTAAATAAAATTATCAAAAAAACGTAAAAAAATATTAAGGATTTGTTTTTTAATGTTTTTAATAAACCCTCATGTCTATAGTCCCTTTTTATTTCACGTAAAATCCCTCTCCATTTAGCTTAATTCCCCGGAGAAAAGTAACATTTGGATCGAGATTTTCTTTACTTAAAATATATGTTTATTTTTGCTAGTATGCAGAAGGAAAAAATAAAAAAATGGTTACAAAATATGGATAATTTCTTTAATCAATTATTTTTAAATTCTTAAAACTAAATTAATAATATACCCAATATAGGTATGCTGTTCAATTAATTTAGCTTCTTTTTATATTTGAGATGAATTACATATCCAGTAGCTAACCTTAGCTGATTAATTTTAAAATTAATTTAAATTTTCCTTTAAAAATAACGGCATATCCTATTTTCCAAAAAATCATAAAAATCTTTTTAAGAAGATATTAGAAGATGCACTGCAGATGATGCTCGCCAGTCTGCTGATGTGGCTTGCCTACGACTTGAAGTTACAATAAAAAAGTATACAACGCTGAACACAAGTTTTAGGATGGGTCAAATAAGGATTTTATGAACGTTTACAAGCTGAGAAGAGGACTTTTGAAGATAAGATTGGTCAGCTCTCTGGACAATTACAAGAAGAGAAGGAGAAAGAAAAACTAAGGATCAAGTATAGACAAAAGGTTATTTTTCGAATTTTTGAATATTTATAAAAAAATAATTTTAAATCTCGAGACTGAGCTTGAAGAAGGAGAGAAGAAGGCAAAGCAGGGAATCAAATATAGACAAAAGTTTTTTTGAGATTTTGAGAAAATATTTTTAATTTTTGAATTATTTACAGCTTGAAAGTCAACTCAGTGAGCTCACTGAGCGTTATGAAGTTGCTGAAAAGGAAAAGAAGAACATCGCATCTGGTATTGCTCAACAATCTATTATTATGCTCAACAATCTTATATTTATGCAACCACAGGTCTTGAGTTTAAAATGAGAAATAAAATTAAATGAATTCATTAAATAAAATAAAAAAAATTGTTTTTTAATTTATAAAAAAATAAAATTTTCTCTATAGTTTATCTTTCTAAAGTATAAATAATTGAACTTGGATTAACTCAACTGATACTTTATACAAACATTTAAAAATTACTTTTGTATACAAATAAATCCAAAATAAAAATAATATATTTTTTCGGCCACCATTCTGTGCTATTTGACTTTATTATTTTTAAAGTCTCTTTAAACGTGCTCAAAAAACAAATTCGTTCAAAGCACCAAATTTTATTTTTTGCGGAGCAGGACAGTTGGGCGCGGCCGATTGGGCGCGGACGATTGGGCGCGAGACAAGTGGGCGCGGAGACAATTGGGCGCGAGACAATTGGGCGCCATAGGTTAAATATAAAGTATCTATTTTTACATAATTTTTTTGCCAAAAATTTTAATTTTTTCAGTTTTTTTTCTCAATAGCAAAATCAAAATGTTACGCATTGGTGAAATTGACACAGAGAAAGGAAAGAAAAAACTAAACCTTGATGGTAGACTTTATGTATTTGACAAACTAAACAGCACGGGATCAATTAAATTTTGGAGATGTGAATTTAAAATGGGAGATGACAAATGCAAAGGACGTATGTGGACTACATTGGAAGATGAATTTATTCGAATGGTTACTCCACATACCACATACCTGCGCACACAACCACGATTTCAACCAGAGCAGTGGAGTGTATATGAGCGAACACTGGCAAATGATGACAGGACTAATAACTACAGCGAAAGTGCCCACAAAAAATTACAAACTCAGTTCATTACAAACTCAGGTCGTGAGCCGCCTCCAAAACGAAGAAAATATCGTGAAGCGGATGCGAGGATTCTAGCCAAGGTTCAAAATTATCGGCCAAACAACAATGATCACAACTACAATCAGAACCGGCAAATAATTGAATACTTAAAAGGAATTTCGAGGAATTACAGAATGAACCCTTAAATCAATTTTAATCCTCTTTTATTAATTCGGTGATTACTTCTTTAATTTTTTTGATACATTTTTGATTCGGTGACTTAATAAAATTGATATTTATTTTTTATAAATTTTTCTTTTTATTTTTTCATAATTTAAAAAATTAACCTATGGCGCCCAATTGTCTCGCGCCCAATTGTCTCGCGCCCAACTGTCCTCGCGCCCAATCGGCCGCGCCCAACTGTCGTGTACCGTTTATTTTTTGCAAAGCGGGTCAAGTATTATGAAAGGGACTTTTTATGCCTTATTTTTGTTCAAATAAAACGTCGAGACTTTCATTCGACTATTTCATTCACAAAAATTTTTTTCTAAAAAATGAGTTTTTCTAAAAATCAAATTTATTTCCATTTTTCTATTTTTCTAATTTTAATTATTGCTTTAAATACCTTTTTGATATTAGCTTCAGAAGATAAACAACAAACAGAAAATGGAGGGATTAAAAAGGAAAAGGATGAAGCTGATAATATGATGAAAATGCAATCTCCTCCCCAATTTGTTTAGTTTTTATAAATATTTTTAAAAAATTTTTTAGTAGCTTGGCAAAACAAGGAGAAAATTTATTGTTTTAAAAAGCTGTAAAATTAAACTCTTAAATAATTTTTCCATCCTTCACCTTTTAACACTTATAATATTTCTAGCCTGAGTTGCCACCCTATTTGGAGAAGGTTCTTCCTTCAGATGTTATACAAAAATTAAAGGTTACTTAAAAATTCAATTTAAAAAATAATGTTTCAAGGCAATCCATGCCGATCAATCCTTGTCTTTCTTACAGAAACAAGAAAAAATAGACAAGATAATGACTTCACTTCCAGACGAGGCAAGATTTATTTAGAATAGCTCAATTAACGATTCCCTATACTCGAGTAGCCAAAACTCCAAATTTGCAGATTCTTGACAAAATCCCCCCACCACCTGGATTTGACCGTCTTCCAGAGGATGTTCGTAACAAACTTAAAGCTATACATCGCAATAAAGAGAAATCTTGGGCTCAGAAGCAACAAGAATTACAGGCATAATTAAATTAATTAATTAAAATAAATCTCACCAATTATAGGCATATATTCAATCATTGCCATACGAGCAACGTAGTCTATTAATGATGGGACCACAACAAGTTCAACAAAATATGAGAGGATCACAATGATCAAGTTAAATTTGGATAAGATAAACATTTTTAATTTTCCTCCCTTTTTATTTTGGGATTGTAAAATTATTTAATTTTTGCATTTATTTTTTAATTTTTTGAGTAAGCTTTTTTAACTTATTAATTTTCCTGTTGTTTTAAAAAGCTCGTAGATTACTGTAATTCATTTAGAGAAATTGGAGCTAGATTAGTTTTAAACTTGATTAAATGTGTTATATTTAATAAACATTAAAAACGGAATGATAATCTTTTGATCATTTCAATCACATTTTAATTTTATTTCCTTGGAGCATCATCTAAACCTGATCCAAAGAATGAGGAAAGAGCACCTCCTCCACCACCATTTTTAGAATCTCTTTTCCCAAATATCTGTGCTAAAGCATTTCCAGATTGTTGTTGTTCATTATTATTTATATTTTGCCCAAGCATTGAATCAAAACCAAATTGGCTTAACCAATCAGGCATTTGAGGTAATTGCCCACGCATTAAGCTTCCAATTAAATCACCATTTTCTTCTTTATTTTGCCGTTTTTCTTGTCTTTCTTTATTCTCGTCATTCTTTTCAGTTTTTTCATTTGGCATTAAATTGGAGATACCAAATTGTTGAAGAAATGAATTTAATGGATTTTGTTGTGAGGGTGATGGTAATTCTGGTGGGGGAGTTAAATGAGGGATATATCCTTTATCATCTGGCAATTGTTGTTCACCCTTGAATATTTGTCTCTTCTGTTGATAGATTAATTCTGGCGATAGATCCACAGACTTGTCTATAACACCGCTACTAGCTGTTGTGGCACTAATAATATTATGATTATTATTATTACCAGCATTAAAGGCTGACAATAATTTACTAAATGATGAAAATAAAGGTGATGAGGATAAAGGATTTTGATTTTGTTCTTTTAATTCATTATTATTATTATTTATATTGTATTCTCTCTTATTTAAGGAATACGGTAATATTGAATCTTTAGTTGGCATAATTTGTTGTTTGTCTATGTTGGTGATCTCTTCTCCAACTTGAGAAGTTATCGGACTAAAAATATTAATATCAAAGCTAGAGAACACTAAAGATCATTTTACAAACTTATTATCTTTATTGCCAAATCTAGACATTGTCTCAGCAATCTTAGGCAATTTTTCTGCTACAGTTTTCAAAATTCGTTGAATTCCATCTTCAGAACCCCTATTATTATTTTCAATGAAATCTGATGCTTTTCTTCTTTCAGAATTAAAACTTTCTGTTTCATCAGCTATTGTAGCTAATTGTTGTTTTTGGAAATTGTCAATTTGTTTTGTATTTGTTGGATATAAAAAAGCTGAATTTCTATAAGAAGCATAGGGAATTTGAAAGGAAGAGGATAATGAAGGAGGAGAATAATAAGGCTAAATAATTTTAAATTATTGGGATAATTAATTTTGTTTGCCTGGAAATATTGTGAAGGTTGTGCAGCACCATTATATCCCCATTGAGAATAAATCTGATTAGGGTGGATGTAGTTGGATGATGAATAATCAGTAGGATTTTGTTGTAAAGGCTGTCCATTTAAGGCATTCTGAATGATAATATTGTGAAATATTTTATTTATTAAACTGGAGATTATTTTCCATCAATCATGGAATCCCCTTTATTAACAAAGCTGTCACCAACCCAATTATCCAAACGTGGAAAGCCTAAAGCAGGAGAGATAAATGCAGCTAATACATAGTCAATTATAAATATAATTTTATAAATTGCCCTTTCTTTAGCTAAAAATTCCATAATAAAATAATTGATAAATTATATTTAGCTAACAAAAATAATTCGTTGACCAATAATTGTTGAGATCACGATTTTTTATTTACTTTAATATTTTATAGTTGTCAAAAAATGCAAGTTTAAGTAGTCATTCTTTATTTTTTAGTTTATTTTAATAGCCAAAAATAAATAAAAATAAAATTATTTGGTCAAAAAAGAGTCAAGTTAATGTTACGGACATATTGAATATGCTCCTGTCTTTTTTAGCTTTTTATTTCTTTAAAAAACTCCTTCAATTCCCCTTTAAATTGCTTTACTCCTTATGTCGTTCGTCGTTGTTGTTGTCACCCTATGGATTTTGTTGAATGAACACTGCGCGGTTCGATTAATGCGGATCTTCTTACTAAAAACTAATGGCTATTAAGAAGAAAAATGAAAATGTTGAGTGAAAATATAAAGATTGATGAGGAAAATTGTGAATAAATAAAGGAGAAAATAACAAGTTTAAAATAAATATTAACTTTAAAAATTAAAATAAAGCCTAAATAATGACTGAATTTTTAAATATGGCTTTAATGAAACTAAGAAAAATGATTAAAGATAAACTCAGAAGCATCTATAAATAGTTATCTGGTTATAAACCATGCCTAAGGACCTGAACGATATCAGAGAATAACCATTGTGTAGATGTACCATTGGAAAGTTGTATTAAGAGGAAACCTAAATCGGTGATGACCGGCTGGCTATAATAGGAATGGGACTAAATGCCTAACAAGCACATCCTTCTATTTTAGGTTTCATGATGCTTATAAAAAAATAAACATTTAATAGTTTAAGAAAATTTTCAGAAAAATGTTTCAAATGGAAGCATAACCAATTCTTTCTGTTTATTTATACAGCTTTACAATCCTGTATTCTTTTAATCCTCCGACTTATTTCCATTTAAAGAAGCTTCTTTTCCAACATTTCTCTTATAAAAAGTGCGCAATAACAAAAGAAATAAATTGCCGATTTTTGACGTCATAAAATTTTGTTGTTGGAATGAGAGGTAAAAACATTTGGAATAATGGAAAAACAATGTAAAAAATAAATTATGACCTTGTTAATATAGAACAATGAGTCATAATTTAATTCCATGAAAAATAAGTTAACATATTTCAATAAGAGAGAAATAAAATCAGAAGGTTACTGTAGAATGAGAGATAAAATTTAAAGTTCGATCAATCGATTATTAAGCTTTAATAAGCTTGTTGATTATCATTATTTGACCTTTTTCTCTTTATAAGAATTTTATTAAAATTCTTATAAAAAATCTCCAAAAATTGATCAAAGAGGCGACATTATTTGATCACTAATTTATGTTTTATTGCCTTAATTAAATTTTTGGATCAATTAACGAACATTCGCGCCTATCATTTTGTGATCAACAAGAGTGGTTAATAATGTGAGACAACCAATATATAAATTAACAAATTAATTATTAATTTATTTGTGTTGAAATTAAAAATATGCGCAACTATTTCCCTTTAATCCCCCTCTTAAACTAATTAAAATTTAAAACCTTTTCTCAATTCCCTTTATTGATCATAACTGATCTAAAAACACTTTGCCCTTTCTTCTAGTTACTTCAAATGTGTTAGATAGGGGGCTATATGACAGATTGGTTGATTATTATGTGTCGCGCACCCGCGCATGCCATTCACCATTATAAAATTAGTTTTCTCGTCAAGGCCTTTCATATTTTCTTTATTTTGTTTCTTAGTCTAGATTATTCTTTCTTACTTTTTTACCTAAAATCAAGAAATTGGTGCAATTCAATAAATATTGTTTCTTATTAAACTGACCTCTTAGTCAACTCTAGAATTTTTAATAAAATTTTAACGTAATTTTTTATATAAATTTTATTTTATTTGTACATTAGCTTTACTCTTCCGCTTAGTTTTGTCCGAAATTTACCTTTATTTATATAATATTTGCTTATTGAATCAATATTTTAATAATGTCCGAATTATAACCAGCCGCCCCTTAACTCCCACATCTCTCACTTTTCAATGAGAAATTTATTTTTTAATGAAAAATATGCTTAATAATATTCCAAATATTTTAAATATTTATTTCCATAGCTTGGATTTAACCTCTATAAATTTTTATTAAAATGAAAGAGAATTAAAGCAATTTTAATTAGCCATTTTAATCATCTATTAGCTTTCTATGGCTACTTTTACTTCATTTTACTTCATTTTTTCATCACTTTTACTTTCAATTTAATGATTATTCATAGCAGAGACCACACAATGTTAAAAAATGTAAAATAATGATTAAAGCAATATATAGAATTTAAAAAATTAATTTAATTTAAATTTAATCAAATGCTTCATCTATTAAAATATTTATTTGCCATTAATGCCAATTATACTTGGAATCCATTTAAATTGCTCAGATATAAATTTTATAGGTAATTTTAAATTTAGAGGATGGGAAGGATATTTCAATAAAAGAGATCCCCTCATTTAAATTTTTAGAAAAAAGAGTGCCATCTTATCTGCCTTTATCCTCATTTTTATAAATAATTATATTCAATTTACCTTTGCTACGGTTTTTTCTAATTCACTCCATCAATGTCAAGAAGTATGTCAGGAAAGGAATTTGGTAGATAAATCATTATTGAACTTTCAAGTATTCCTAATATTTTTCTAGGCATTTCCTTTACCCCATGGAAGTCTAGGCTGGCCAAATATTTCACAGAGCAACTGTGATTTTGATTGCCTTCTTGATGCTGTATATTTTTATTTAATTATTGGAATCCCACTTAGAAATTCTGATAAGAATTCTTATTTTAGTGCAGATTGGGTTGTCAAGACTTGGATTCCCATGATTCTAGTTGTAATTCTCGATGTGATCCTATCGGTGCAGGTGCAGCTGCCTGCAATCAAGGATGTCGAGCAGTTACAGATATTTTTCTAAACAAGATACAGGGTCTATTTAGTCCTTTTCATACTAATTATAAAAATTGTTAAGGTCTCCTTGACCTCTCATCAGTAGAATCATTCCACGACTCTACTCTAGGTCTAGGCATGAATTGGTCATTTCCTGAGGCACAGTCTAACCTACTTAAAGAAGTATCAACTACCAATATTCAGTGGATTGCCCAGAGTCGTCCAGGAGGTAAACAGGGATGGAGATGGACAAAAATGGATGAAAAGGTGAATTAGAGACCAAATAATCTCCAAAAATAATTATTATTATTGTATTTTACAGGCATTTAAAGACAATTCTTTAATTTCTACTGTAATTGTATCACTAGATTCTTATTATGTTGATATGGAGGTATTTAATAATCAGAAAAATATAAAAAAATTATTTAAGCTCCGTCTGGCAGCTAATTGGCGTGATAATGTAATAGTTTCTTCTAAACATTTCCGGCAGTCAACATTTCCGGAAAAACATTTATCACAAACATATTTACCCCAACCTTCTTCAGGCTCTTTTTTACAACTTTCCCCTTCAAGTTTTGGTGCTTGTTGGGATACAGAATCTCCAAATAAATTTAAAATTAAACTTTTTAATGTAACAAAAGAAGGAGAGATGGATCAGTTAATTGTTTCTGAAATAGTTGCTGATAAATGTCATGTTTTTAGAAATTTAACTGTTAAAGAGGTGTCTTTTACTTAAAATAAAAAACGATTTTTGATCTTATAGGGAGGAGAATTTCGCTTAATAATAATTGACGCTGGAAGTTTATCAGAAAATGGGGACGAAGAAGTGAAGCACCCTTCCCCTCTAAATAAGAGACAACCTTTGGAAGGAAGAAAAGATGATGATAAGGCCTTAATTTATGATAATGGATTACAACTAAATATTAGCTTGATAGAGATTGATGGTTGGATCATGAGTTTTAAGTAAATTATTTAAAAAAACTCTCAGAACCCAAAGATCCACATCCTTTATTAATATTCACTGATGGTTCTTCTCTCTATCTACTTCATGATGTGAACGATTTTGTATTGCTAACTGAACCAATTAAAGTCTCATTTTCTTTAAATGATTCACAAACAATCAGTGCTTTATCTGCGCTTTCTCAAACAGAAGTGCTTATTGGGCTGTCTGATGGTGCTGTATTTCATTTGGAGATTCTGTTTGAATCTGGAATGGAATTGGAATTAATTAATAGAACAATGGAAGGGGAACTTAAAACTCAAACAAGGAAAATTAGGGAGTCTGATGGGGTAGCTATTACACAGATTGTTGTTGACTTTATACAGGTATCATGGAGAACAGTTTGAAATATATAAAAATAAATTATTAACAAGGAACGCTTATACGCTATTCGTGATAAACTTGGAATTCTTCGTTGCAAAATAAACACTTGTGATAATACAACAACAAATATGTTGATAACTAATACGCCTAATTATGTGCAACGAATTGCTTGTGATCCATGGAATGGGTCTTAAGAAATATTTTAATTTGATTCAAAATTTAATTTTAGTTTTATTTATTATTCCACAAATGTTGGAGATATCTTTTCGATGCCTTTATTTTCAATAGATGCCCCTCAAAATTTTTCTCAAACAATTACAAGACGTATAGCTGAGATTCCAGCAGCGAATACTGTAGAAGTGGATATTAGTGATCAAAAATTGTTTGTAGTTACAAAATCTGGACATTTGATGAGTTGGTAAATTTGGAACTTAAATTACTTGAATAACCTCACGTTACGAATATTTTAAAATTAAAAAATAATTTATCAAGGTAGAGACCTAGTAGATGCAAGTATACATGATGAACGTGAGGTTTGGACATTAAATGATCGTTATCGAAACATTATACGTTCAAAATTTTATCAAAACCGACTTTTCTGGATCAGCACAAGCTGTGGGGATTCACATCCCTGGGAGAGATGTTTGTTTAGTGAAGAGTTTGAACACCAACACAAAACGATTCATTTAAATAAATAGTAAATTTGAATTGAAAATTAATTAAAAAATCATCAAAAAAATTTATTTTTAGTCTCTTTGCTGGCTCTGTTCGAGAATTTACTTTACTCAAACCTTTCCCCAGACTTCCTTTTATGTTTTCCCCAGCTAAAGTTGGATTAATTGTTGTTGATATGGAAGCTTTTATTAGTTGGAAACCTCCAACATTTTTGCCTTTTCAAGGTAGCATTCTTTAAATAATAAATTAAATATTATTTAGCGATTGGATCCTCATGGCGTTCACTCACCTATGAATATATTTTACAAAGTGAGGAAAAAGATTTTACAAAAATAAATTTGGATAATCCAAGTGAAATGGATAATTCTACAGAAATTAATGAAAACAAAAATATTAGTTTATTAACTGGTACCATACCAAAAATACATGCAACAGGAACTACCCAGAATACTCATTCTTCTACAGTACACCTTGAAAATGATATTCCTAGCGGAAATTATTATTTTGCTAAAGTTAGAGTATGTACTGGGAATAATAACAAAATATGTTCAGGTAGAAGAAATAAACTTACGAAAAAACCTCTCTAATATTAAGCTCAAATCACTGCCAAAAGTCAGCCGATACAGTTATCTCAATCAAACAAACAGATTTCCCTGTTAAATAAGCGATTATCGTCCTCATCTGCAGATATGATTACTTTACATTCATCAAATATAAATGCTTATGACTGGCAAGGGAGAGAATTTACTGAAGAACAAAGATTATTTTGTAAATTAAAAAAAATATTTTCTATTATAAGACCTTAAGATCCCCAAATCCCATCAGAAGCCGGTATTGCAATTGCCTTTGACAATACCTCAAATGTTTTGTTTAGTTCGTCAAGAAAGGATGCTTCAATAACTCAGAGATTTGAGAATAATAATTTTCGATTTTTGGAGTCAGCTTTTGTTCATCAAATAACTTTAATTCCATCAAAGGCTTTAGTTCTTTTAGCTACATCTTATTCAGTTATTGTCTATCGTGCAACTTCAAGTTTTGATAAATTGTATATTTTAAATGATTAAACTAATGTTATATTACTAAATTCATTACAGAAGTTACAATTGTGCTGTAGGAGGTGAGGAATGTGGGGAGGTTGTTGGGGTCGTTTATGATGATGGAACAAGTAATCAAGAAGGACCTCGAGTGTTATTACTCGTTCAACTTTCATCTGGAGCAGTTCAGTTGTTTCAGACAACTGTTGATCTGAACCAGCCTTTTCAGCTTGTTAATTCTGTTCCTAAGGGATTGCCTTATAGGTATCTGGAGAGATTAAAAAGATCTGAAATATTTTTAACAGAATTCGTCAAGTTGGCGGTTTTATTGATGGCCGTTTTATAATTTTAACTGAGGATGGTTACTTTGGCACTCTTGATTATGACTTGACTAATATAAATTTGAACTTTGCTATTCGTGAAATTAATCATTTAATGGTTGCTGACAGCGTTTCTCCTTTTGAAAGAAGATTTCTTCACTTTGATGGACCTATTCATTTTGATGAGAAAACGGCACAACTGCGTTGGTCTGTTGTTAGAGGAGGTGGAGAACTTGTCTCAGTAACGACAGCTACAGAGGGTAGTTAAATAGTTGGATTTTATTTTAAAATTAAATAATAGATGACCTAAAATCGCCTCAACTAATACCATTACTTTACAAATTATCTCTCTTTCGTGATGGATTTTCTGGAAAAGAACCTACATTAATTGTTAGTCAGCAAAATAGTTTTTCCCTGCCACCAAAACTTTTACAAGCATGGAACTCTAGACAACGCTTTGATGCTCAAGTTGAAGCTATTAGTCCATGGCTTCGTGTTTGGGCTAATCAAACCGGGTTAAATGCAGCTACTAAACCTCCAACAACACCAGAAGGTGTGAGGATCTATGCTACACAACAGAGAACTGTTGATGGAAGTCGAGCAATTATTGACATATTTTGGCATGAACCTAGTGAATGGAATGGGGAAAAATTGGGATATCAATTAAATTGTACAATTACACAAGGGACAAGTAGTTCAATAGCTTCTTCCTCTCAAGGAGCAATTCAAACATCTGATCCAACAAATTCAAACAGTTCTCCTACCCAATATATGAATGTTACACTAAAAAGTAGTCAACGCTCATCTTCTTTTACTGTACGTTCTGGAAAAGTTGGTTGTTTAGTTTATGCGATTAATGATCAGCAATTAATTGGACAACCTTCTGCTTTAGCAGAAATTGATGGAAGCGGTTAGATTAAGAAATATTGCTTCAAAAACTTTTATTCCATAGAATTTAAACCCCTGATCCGTCTTTTTGCTATCGATTCCACAGAATCACTTGTAGCTATACAAAATTGGACAATCGAAGTATCTAAAAGTGGTGCAAGTATAAGAAAGTTGCGTGATTTGATTTCTGCTAAAAATCGAAGAAGACAAACAACCCAAATAGGACAACAACAACAACAAACATCTCAACAACAACAACAACAAATGCTTCATTCATCTCAATATCAAGCAATTACTTTTGTTGGTAATGAGCTTTATGCCATTCGAAAAGAAACAGAAATGTTATCCTCCTCTTCCTCCTCCTCCCAATTATTTTTAGTCAAATTAGATATTAATCAAGTTGATCAAGTTATTTATAAGGTTGGGATTTTAGACTTCTGGGAAGTTTAATTTAATCATTAATTTCCGGCATCCCTCATCGGTGATTTTGTTCAGCAACAAATTGATGCCATGGCATCTGATTGGGTTGCTAACAGATTACTTTTGGTCGGTAACCGGGCGCTAATGCAAATAGAACTAGATCAGCTACAACAAGATTCCGCTACTACAATTAGTCCTAAACGTCTCTTTCAGCTTTCTATGGGGGCGCAAGATGCGAAACAATTAATTTTTGATCCTTTTACAAAGTAAATATTGTTAATGAAACCATCCCCTGATGTTCTCTTACATTTTCTAGCACAGCTCTTTTATTAACAAAAAATGGATCATTACTTGCATTGAACTTAAACAATGGGAGTGAGACTAATTTGGAGCTAACGACTGGATGTTTGAAACAAAAAGTTATCTTAAAGCTTTATTAAATAAGCTGGAAAATTTCTAGACAATAACCTCTATTGTTGGAGAGTTTATTTGGAATAGAGCAGCCTCCCCTCAATTATATGCTCTCACTTGGAATGGATTAATGGAATTAAAACTTGGGGCTGATAATTGCCCTGAAGTTAATGTTAATTGGGAAATGTTTGGGGGTAAAAACAAATTTTTTTCCAGTAAATTAATACTTTCTAGAACGCGGTTTAAAGGCAATATCTTTATTTGCTGTGGCAGACAAAGTTTTTGTTTTTGCAACACCTACAGATTTGCTCGTTTATGATCGTTTATCTGCTTCAGTTTCACAATTCCCTATTCCAAATCCCCCACTTCGTCAATTATTAACAGTTTCCCAATCATCACAACCATTCCCTGATAGAAATTGTTTCCAATTACCTCCCGTTTCTTCAATTGAATTTATTGTAAAAAATGATGGAAGGACTGGAGCAGTTGTGGAAGTGCCAGAACCCAAAAGAGATGAAAAAGATGAAGCTGTTAAACAACCGATTGAATGTCAAAATATTTCACAACCTCAAACGCAATACGAATTACATTTTCGAAAAAGAGGCGCGGAAAAGGAGAAAATTATTCGAACAACGAACAATAAAACTTTTATTGAACAAGGAGTTTTGGACAAAAATACTGAGTGAAATTAAATAAAAAATTAAAAAAATATAACATTTAGTTATGATGTTTCGTTGAGTTGGTCAAACCGTTTTTGGACAGTCCAAGGCCAATCTGAACTAAAATTGTTACACACAGGATTTGGCTTTCCTTCAGCCCCAAGAGAACCAACGGCCTTTTCTCTCAGTCCGGATACTGTACTTTTGAGCTGGTTGCCTCCTGAATTATTAAATGCTCCTGCATCAGAAATTCGTTATAGGGTAGATAAAATAAGCAATTTAATATGCTGAAATATTATAGATCAGTCAACAAAGTTCTTCCATTATTTCTCCTGTACCTGTGGCCGTACGCCAAGGAGCGCGTGGTCACTTCTCCACCCCAACAGCAGATGTTTTATCTTGTGATGGAAGCGATATCTGTCAAGCAAAAGTGCCAAACTTGCGTCCTTCCACCGATTATCATTTTTGGATATTAGCACTTCACGTCAGTCGAATCTCTTTAAATTCTGTAGAAGATCCAGAGGCTACTTCGGTTGAAACACAAGCTCATACTCGAGGGATTCCAGGAACTCTAAGATTGGAGAATGCTACAAGTAATTCTAACAGGCTAAACTTTCTTATTATATTTTACTAAAGGCACTTCTTTAAATCTTCGATGGAATACACTACCTGGTGCAGAAAACGGATTTCCTTATGTACAGCATATTCAAGTTTCTATTCAATATAGACAGGTACATAATAAGAAAATATATTTCCTGAAAGGGAAGATTAACTATTATAGAGTGCCGTAGACGCTTCTTGGACCCTCCTACATAATTCTACTTTTATTCTCGAACCAAACACAACTTTAACATCTATAGGATCACAACATTCTTTTTGCATAGAAGAGCTTAGACCAGCTACAACTTATGATTATCGTTATTTAGCTGAGTATTATAATAATATTATTCCAAATGAGGAAGCATCGAACAAGAAAGAGAAAGTTTTGATAACTGAATCTTTTTTCCAACAAGTTCAGCAAGCTCGAACTAAAGGTGAACTTGTGGAGCATGTAAAATAAACGTTTGTTTATCCAGCCGGAACTCCATCCGCTCCAACAAATGTACATTTAATTAATGATCCTAAAGGTACTTGGACCTTGAGATGGTTAGCCCCTGAATCTGATGGAGGAGAGACTATTCAAAATTATGCAGTAGAGTATCGGTTAGAAAGGAAAGATATATTTAAATATTTTATTTAAAAAGGCCTAATAGTCAGTCTGAATGGGAGATTGCAGATCGAGGCCTTCCTTCAGAAAAGCTATTTTGGCGTGTTACATGGTCAGAATCCCATGCACGCCATGGAAGTGAACCTAGTGATTCAGAACTAACAGATGGGCAGTTCCGTGTCCGAGCTGCAAATTCAGAAGGATTTGGTGATTTTGGATATACAAAGGTGAACGGCGCAGATAGTGCTGATAGCTTGGAAAGGAATGGAAAAGGGATGTTATGGAATGTTTTGTTGATTTTGCTTCTTGTTTTATTGTTACTATGTGCCGGAGCTTATTATACATGTATGGAAGAAAAATTACCTAACTTATTTCTGGAAGGATTAAGTTTTATTTTACAGTAAGATTAAAAATGTCTAAAAGACGTAAGGTGCGCGAAAAGCTTCATAAACCAATTTGTATGGAGAGTATTGGAGAGCAAATTCAGCAATTCCATCAAACACAAATGCAATTTTCTCCAGAAGTTCAAAATGAACTTAAAAGTGATTTAAATATTTTAAAAAATATTTAAATTTTCCTTTTCAAGTTTTGCCAAAAATAACTCCAGAAAGAGTTAAAATAACTAAACAGCTTGGAAATGGAAGTTTTGGGCGTGTTTGTGAGGTTGATTTGTGAGAATTGGTTTAAAAATGATTTTTAAATTTAAAAAGGGCTTTATGCGGATAGACAGGGATGTCAGTGTTCGAGTAGCTGTCAAGTATCTGAAAGATAATAATGCAGAAAATCGAATAAAATTTCTCAAAGAAGCTATACTTATGAAGTATTTTATAAAATTTAAATAATTTTATAATTTTTTTAAGTAATTTTGACCATCCAAATATTGTAAAATTACTTGGAGTCAATATGGAGCAGGGAGAACATTTCCTAGTTCTTGAATTAATGGATGGGGGTGATTTGCTTGGTTTCCTTCGAGAATGGTTTAATTTAAAGAGAGATTTTAGTCATTTTTTATTTACAGCCGCCCTAGGAAAGGTCATCCTTCACGTCTCTGTTTGCGTGATTTAATAGCAATAGCTGTAGATGTTGGACGTGGATGTGTTCATTTAGAGACATATAAGCACGTACATCGTGACCTTGCTGCAAGAAACTGTCTAATATCTTCCAAAACATCCCCCCAAAGAATTACTAAAATTGCTGATTTTGGATTAGCTAGATCACTTTTTGTTGATGATTATTATAGAGTACATGGACAGGCAGGATCTTTGATTAAAAAATATCTAAAGCCAGTCCTTTAAGGATATGTTACCTTTACGCTGGCTATCTCCAGAAGTGATAACTCAAGGATTATTTACTTCAAAAAGCGATGTTTGGGCGTTTGGTGTTCTACTTTGGGAGATTATTACGTTAGGAGAACAGCCTTATTCGAACAGACAAAATACAGAAGTCTTTCTTATAACAAAAAACCTCTATTTTAGAAAAATTTTGAAGGTATTAAATTTGCTTAGCAATGGGATTTGCTTGGAAAGGCCGTTAGAATGTCCGGAAGAGCTTTATCAAGTGATGAGATCTTGTTGGACAAATCCAGCTGAACAAAGACCAAGATTTTTAGATATCCAGCCAAGAATGGAGTCAATTCGGGGGCTTACTCATTTTCAAGTAAATATTTGAAATTCTATGGTGAGTTTTTCCCAATATTATAGTCCAGAGACCCCTTTCCTTCTGGACATTTAAATGGATTCGAAAATTCACTTGATTCGAGTACATCAACACACGAATCTAGTACAACAACTAATGGTGGAGATTCTTCAAATGCTGTCCATTTTGAAAAGAGTGGTTAGCTTTCCTAAATTATTTTGAGATAAATATTTTTTAAAAATTCCCAGAAAATTCCTCTTCAAGAAAGCATTCTCGTTTTGGTCCCAAACCAACCCCAAGACGTCAATTAGGACAACAAGGTACTAATGGCACAACTTCTACAACTACTACAAATGTTGCTTTGAATGATTCTTGTTAGTTTTTGATATCCTATTCTAGATAAAAGATGACTATAAAATTCTCAGCAGACTATGAATTGCCAATACGTCCTAGTACTAGCAGCTTTCAATCATCTAATAATCATAATAATCATCAAAATAATCAGAACAGTCCTTTTTTTGCTTCACAATTTAGAAAAACTAGTAATTCTACAATAGGGCAACATCAACCTCCAATAGTAGCGTTCCAAAATAATGCATTTATGGTTGATGAAGGTTCAACATCTTCTGAAAGATTGCAAAAACAACCAATTTGGGGAACTCAAATTAATAATAATGGCATTAATACTGCTAGAGATCTCCCAACAAATGAAGAACAACACAGATTCGGTGGATCTTCTAGAGTTAGCAGAGTTTAAAAAATAAATTTTACCTCTCATTTAAAGAGTTTCCAAAGATTTTTTAATTTATAGTACTGTATAGATTCGTTTAAATTTTCCTGCCAGTCTTTTTAAATAATCTGATAATACATATTTTTGCTCAACCGGTTAAATTTTATTCCCTTATTTTAATTTTACAATTAACATATCTGTACCAAAGGATTTTAGTTTATTTATTTTTTGTTATTTATTTTCTTATAAATTGGATAGATTTTTAAAAAGTTTATATTTTGTAAAAATCAACGACTAATTTTTTAATTTAAAAATAGCACAGTAAAAAAACAGTCTGAAATACAATAAACACTTATTGACAGCCCTTGTTTTAACAAAAATTTGTTAGATTACTCATCATTTCCTTCACCTTGTCGGCCAATTTTGTTTGTGTAAACATAAGAGCCCGTGATTATTTTGTTTACGTTTCTTTCTCTCATTTTATTTTTACGTAAAAAACGTTAAAATGCTAAAATTTATTTTTATTTGCACTTTGCTAAATATTTCACTCTGCTTCATCTATTATCCGGTTTCAGCTTTTCCTGAAAGAAGCAGAAATGAAGAGAAAGTATTTTTTACAGTACATTTTTACAATTTTATGCTTTTTTAAAGGTATCAGTCTCTGAGTTTGTTGAAAATAATAAAAATGTTGATCTACTAAAAAGAGTTAAACGGAGGTTTGATGACCGATATTGGACTCCTAAACAAGTTTTTGAAGCAATACTTTGTGTTTTTCTTCCACCCGTTGCAGTGCTTCTGCATGGCGGTGATATTTCTACTAAGATGGCTTGTTAAAAACAATATTTTAAGGTCCTAACATGTTTTTACATTTAATCATTAACATTGTGCTATGGATCTGTGGTTGGGTACCAGGAGCTATTCATGCATTTTGGTACTGCTTCTATCGTTATTAAAAATCAAATTGATTTTTATTTCGTTTTAAATTGAAAAGAATTGTTTTTTTATGATGATTTATTTTGATTTTGATGTACAAATATTTATACAACTTCTTAATATTTGCAGTCATTTCGCCTGATCTTGAAAATTAGGAAACTAAAAACTAGTTTTAACGAATTTCAAATTTTGACCTGTTAAGAAAAAGTATCTTAAGGGGTTTCGAATGACATGTGAATTATAAGAAAAGACTAGAAAATGAAAAAGTTGACACAGAAAAGAGACACGGAGCATCAGGAAAAACAACCCTTCGATTTATTAATAAAAAATAAAAAAAAAACTCAGCCAAATCTCTAACCAGCAACTCATTTAATTTCTTTTTAAATTTCTGTTTAATCCAACAGTTATTGCTTCATCAGAATTTTGATCAGTGACGGGCAACAACTCTTGCCTAAGAATAATAATAAATAAATAAAATTTAAAAATAAACCAATTTTTCTACAATATCAGAAGGCACAGATTAACATCTATAATCAAAAATTCTCAGAGTTTGCCTCATATTAGTTGAATTAACATAAGCAGCTTTCTTCTTCCAAACAAAGTTGACACCTACAATTGGACGAAGAAACCCAAAAAGCTGTAAAATTACCCACAAAAAATTATTAAGGGTTACCAATGGGGATATTTATTTGCGGACAAAACTTGCGGGATTTACCAAAAAAATAAAAACAAACTTTTATCATATTCTTCTTTTTTTGCCTTCTTTTTTGTCTTCTTAAAGGCAGCAGCATCAACACATGCGTGCTGGACTGCACTAAAGGCAGCAGCATTAACACGTGAGTGCTGGACTGCACTAAAGGCAGCAGCATCAACACATGCGTGCTGGACTGCACTAAAGGCAGCAGCATCAACACATGCGTGCTGGACTGCACTAAAGGCAGCAGCATCAACACATGCGTGCTGGACTGCACTAAAGGCAGCAGCATCAACACGTGCGTGCTGGACTGCACTAAAGGCAGCAGCATCAACACGTGCGTGCTGGACTGCACTAAAGGCAGCAGCATCAACACGTGCGTGCTGGACTGCACTAAAGGCAGCAGCATCAACACATGCGTGCTGGACTGCACTAAAGGCAGCAGCATCAACACGTGCGTGCTGGACTGCACTAAAGGCAGCAGCATCAACACGTGCGTGCTGGACTGCACTAAAGGCAGCAGCATCAACACGTGCGTGCTGGACTGCACTAAAGGCAGCAGCATCAACACATGCGTGCTGGACTGCACTAAAGGCAGCAGCATCAACACATGCGTGCTGGACTGCACTAAAGGCAGCAGCATCAACACGTGCGTGCTGGACTGCACTAAAGGCAGCAGCATCAACACATGCGTGCTGGACTGCACTAAAGGCAGCAGCATCAACACGTGCGTGCTGGACTGCACTAAAGGCAGCAGCATCAACACATGCGTGCTGGACTGCACTAAAGGCAGCAGCATCAACACATGCGTGCTGGACTGCACTAAAGGCAGCAGCATCAACACATGCGTGCTGGACTGCACTAAAGGCAGCAGCATCAACACTTGCGTGCTGGACTGCAACATCATCATCAGCACATCATCTTGAAATGATTTAATGTTAAAAATACAAGAATAAAAATAGAAACCTTTTTGACTCAAAAATTTTCAAGTCCAGTGCTTCTTCATCTTCATCATCTTTCTTCATCTTCCATCATTTTGAACACTGAAAAACAATTGAATGTATTTAAAAAATTGAATTCAGAATCCGCAAGTTTCGTCCGCAAATGGAATTGTCCAGTAGAGGGTTAAGGAAATTAAAAAAAAGAAAGCTAAAAATAAAATTTGTAATCAAAATACAAATAAAAGGAAAAAAGAAAGCAAATTTTATTAAACCTGACAATAAAAAACTCAAATTGAGTTGAAAAATAAAGCAAAAAGTCAGAGACGACTTCTTGTTTTGATTGTTGCACCATTAGCCAATCTCGTCTAATATTTGGTTTGAAATAATACATAAAATAAGAATTAAATCTAAAAATTAAAAAAAAAATAAAAAATGTGGCAAAAGTATGGCGTCA
>ABLG01000082.1:0-50561 GCA_000172435.1 Meloidogyne hapla | reverse complement strand
AAATAGAAGATTATTTAAATCAGAATTTTAGTTACAAAAGAAGAACAAAAAATACAAAAGAAGAACAGACATAAAAAAGAAATAATAAGAGAGAAAATAATTAAATCAGAATTAAATCAGAATTTAATATTAAACTTAAAATACAAAGAAAACAAAACACAAACTTATAATTAAAATAAACCAGAATTTCTAATAAAACTGTACAGTTACAGCTTAAAAATACAAACAAAACACAAACTTACTAAAGTAATTAATTAAATCAGAAAAACCAAAATAACAAAAAATACCTCGTTCGACTCGTCTTGACGAGCTCTATCCAACGATACCAAAATTGGATTAATTGGAATAGTTTAAAATTTTGCCTGGGAGATGATCTTCTGGGTTTACTATACTTCTAGGTCCTAAAAAATGCTTTGAGACGATAGTTCATTTGGCGGAGATATTCATTTGGGCGGGGAGATACTTCATTTGGCGGAGATATTCCATTTTTGGTATATCCAAATCAATTGTCTTATTTAGTGGTGATCTTCTGGGTTGGCTAATTTTGGCTAATTTAGTGATTTTGCGCTTTAATTTAAAACCTTTTTTCTCATTTAAAAATTAAAGATTTCTCATTTAAAAATCTACCTTTATAGAAAAAATTAAGAAATTCTATCAACTCAAAGCATTTTTATAGGGCATAGAATTTTTTATATCTGTAGAAAATTATAATTCAAAGTCATCATATTCTAAAGGCCATATCTCGGCCAAAAATGAGAATATTGGGGTAAATTTTTTTTTAAATTTTGGGATATCTTAGATAAGATGTAAAGCTATATTGTTACAAAAAATTAGGAAAAGTTATCAATTCAAAACATTTTTATAGGGCCTAGAGTTTTTAAAAGGAGAAATAATATATTTTCAATGTCTCGAGACTCTAAAGGCCATAACTCATCCAAAAATAAAAATATCTACTCGAAATTTTGGGACATCTTAGATAAGATATAGATCTATCTTTAAGCCAAAAATAAAGAACCTGAGTCATACAGAAAATTTTTTATAGGGCCTAAAATTTTTCAGATTCATCAGACTCTAAAGTCAATATCTTCTACCAAAAATGCGAATTTCTTTCTGAAAGTTTGGGATTTAGTAAATACGACTCTTATCTACCTTTATAGAAAAAATTAAGAAATTCTATCAACTCAAAGCATTTTTATAGGGCATAGAATTTTTTATATCTGTAGAAAATTATAATTCAAAGTCATCATATTCTAAAGGCCATATCTCGGCCAAAAATGAGAATATTGGGGTACATTTTATTGAAATTTAGGGATATCTTAGATAAGATGTAAAGCTATATTATTACAAAAAATTAGGAAAAGTTATCAGTTCTAACCATTTATATAGGGCCTAGAGTTTTTAAAAGGAGAAATAATATATTTTCAAGGTCTCGAGACTCTAACGGCCATAACTCATCCAAAAATACAAATATCTCCTTGAAATTTTGGGACATCTTAGATAAGATATAGATCTATATTTAAGCCAAAAATAAAGAATCTGAGACATACAGAAATTTTTTATAGGGCCTAAAATTTTTCAGATTCATCAGACTCTAAAGTCAATATCTCTACCAAAAATGCGAATTTCTTTCTGAAAGTTTGGGATTTAGTAAATAAGACTCTTATCTACCTTTATAGAAAAAATTAAGAAATTCTATCAACTCAAAGCATTTTTATAGGGCATAGAATTTTTTATATCTGTAGAAAATTATAATTCAAAGTCATCATATTCTAAAGGCCATATCTCGGCCAAAAATGAGAATATTGGGGTAAATTTTTTTTTAAATTTTGGGATATCTTAGATAAGATGTAAAGCTATATTGATGCAAAAAATTAGGAAAAGTAATCAGTTCTAACCATTTTTATAGGGCCTAGAGTTTTTAAAAGGAGAAAAATATATTTTCAAGGTCTCGAGACTCTAACGGCCATAACTCATCCAAAAATAAAAATATCTCCTTGAAATTTTGGGACATCTTAGATAAGATATAGATCTATATTTAAGCCAAAAATAAAGAAGCTGAGACATACAGAAAATTTTTTATAGGGCCTAAAATTTTTCAGATTCATCAGACTCTAAAGTCAATATCTCTACCAAAAATGCGAATTTCTTTCTGAAAGTTTGGGATTTAGTAAATAAGACTCTTATCTACCTTTATAGAAAAAATTAAGAAATTCTATCAACTCAAAGCATTTTTATAGGGCATAGAATTTTTTATATCTGTAGAAAATTATAATTCAAAGTCATCATATTCTAAAGGCCATATCTCGGCCAAAAATGAGAATATTGGGGTAAATTTTTTTTTAAATTTTGGGATATCTTAGATAAGATGTAAAGCTATATTGTTACAAAAAATTAGGAAAAGTTATCAATTCAAAACATTTTTATAGGGCCTAGAGTTTTTAAAAGGAGAAATAATATATTTTCAATGTCTCGAGACTCTAAAGGCCATAACTCATCCAAAAATAAAAATATCTACTCGAAATTTTGGGACATCTTAGATAAGATATAGATCTATCTTTAAGCCAAAAATAAAGAACCTGAGTCATACAGAAAATTTTTTATAGGGCCTAAAATTTTTCAGATTCATCAGACTCTAAAGTCAATATCTCTACCAAAAATGCGAATTTCTTTCTGAAAGTTTGGGATTTAGTAAATAAGACTCTTATCTACCTTTATAGAAAAAATTAAGAAATTCTATCAACTCAAAGCATTTTTATAGGGCATAGAATTTTTTATATCTGTAGAAAATTATAATTCAAAGTCATCATATTCTAAAGGCCATATCTCGGCCAAAAATGAGAATATTGGGGTAAATTTTTTTTTAAATTTTGGGATATCTTAGATAAGATGTAAAGCTATATTATTACAAAAAATTAGGAAAAGTTATCAGTTCTAACCATTTTTATAGGGCCTAGAGTTTTTAAAAGGAGAAATAATATATTTTCAAGGTCTCGAGACTCTAAAGGCCATAACTCATCCAAAAATAAAAATATCTACTCGAAATTTTGGGACATCTTAGATAAGATATAGTTCTATCTTTAAGCCAAAAATAAAGAACCTGAGTCATACAGAAAATTTTTTATAGGGCCTAAAATTTTTCAGATTCATCAGACTCTAAAGTCAATATCTCTACCAAAAATGCGAATTTCTTTCTGAAAGTTTGGGATTTAGTAAATAAGACTCTTATCTACCTTTATAGAAAAAATTAAGAAATTCTATCAACTCAAAGCATTTTTATAGGGCATAGAATTTTTTATATCTGTAGAAAATTATAATTCAAAGTAATCATATTCTAAAGGCCATATCTCGGCCAAAAATGAGAATATTGGGGTAAATTTTTTTTTAAATTTTGGTATATCTTAGATAAGATGTAAAGCTATATTGTTACAAAAAATTAGGAAAAGTTATCAGTTCTAACCATTTTTATAGGGCCTAGAGTTTTTAAAAGGAGAAATAATATATTTTCAAGGTCTCGAGACTCTAAAGGCCATAACTCATCCAAAAATAAAAATATCTACTCGAAATTTTGGGACATCTTAGATAAGATATAGTTCTATCTTTAAGCCAAAAATAAAGAAGCTGAGACATACAGAAAATTTTTTATAGGGCCTAAAATTTTTCAGATTCACAAGACTCTAAAGTCAATATCTCTACCAAAAATGCGAATTTCTTTCTGAAAGTTTGGGATTTAGTAAATAAGACTCTTATCTACCTTTATAGAAAAAATTAAGAAATTCTATCAACTCAAAGCATTTTTATAGGGCATAGAATTTTTTATATCTGTAGAAAATTATAATTCAAAGTCATCATATTCTAAAGGCCATATCTCGGCCAAAAATGAGAATATTGGGGTAAATTTTTTTTTAAATTTTGGGATATCTTAGATAAGATCTAAAGCTATATTGTTACAAAAAATTAGGAAAAGTAATCAGTTCTAACCATTTTTATAGGGCCTAGAGTTTTTAAAAGGAGAAATAATATATTTTCAAGGTCTCGAGACTCTAACGGCCATAACTCATCCAAAAATAAAAATATCTCCTTGAAATTTTGGGACATCTTAGATAAGATATAGATCTATATTTAAGCCAAAAATAAAGAAGCTGAGACATACAGAAATTTTTTTATTAATTTTAAACTTAAAATACAAACAAACACACCAACAAACCTATTCAACAAAATATTTACTAAAAAACCAAATTCGATTATATATTTTATTGCTTTTCTTGTTTCCAAGGTGTTGCCGCATTCCATGCCATTATTTCCCATTATTTCCGAGCAATTCGTTTTTCTCATTTGACAACCAGAAACCTTTTAAGTTTTAAACACCTTTTGTTTTACTGCGCATTTCCTTTATTCTTTTAAAAGTCAATAAATCTTTAAAAGAATTTTGCCGAGGAATTTTTCTAAAACTTTTTTTTTCGTTTTTATTGACCAGAATAATTTATTTTTTCCTTTTTAAAAAAAATTCTGAATTTTCATTGAGCTACAGTAGTCGATTCAATGGATATACCTTAGTTTACACTGAGAGGTATAACTCGGGAATGGATTAATATTTAAAAATACTTTTTATACCATTCGATAGAGAATTTAATTCTTTACAAGATAAATCATAAAATTTAATTTTAGGTTTATAGATAAAAAAGTTATAGCCGAAAAACCCTCAAAAACAGGTAAAAATGCTTGTTTATTAGCCATAACTTTTTTGTTTATTTACCAAAAACATAAATTCCAATTTTATTTAATTAAAAATTTAATTCTCTATCGAATGACATATAAAGCTTCTCAAAAGGTCTATTAGTTTATGAGTTATGGTAAAAACTCAACCATAACTAAGGTTAAGTCTACCCACACCTTCAAGCTTAAGCATATAAGAAAAGCTTAATAAACTTAATAAACCTAATAAAATTAAAAAAACTAGTAAATGAATAGCAGCTTTATTTCGTGTGAAAGAATTAAAAGCTTCACATCATAGTTTTTGTTAAACGATTTTTAAAATATTCTGAAAATAATAAAACGTGTAAAAATTCCCATAAATTAATTCTATATTTTACAATAATTTATTATTTTCTGACATCTTTTTTGTACAGTTCATACAGTTCTTTTTTCTTACAGTTATTTTTCTATATTGCAATAAAGTTTTATTTTGACAGTTCTTTGTCGTACAGTTCTTTTTTTATTACAATAAAGTTTAATATTACAGTTCCTTTTAGTACAGTTCTTATTTTATACAGTTCTTATTTTGTACAGTCACCATTTACAGTTCTTTTTCATTTTTAAATGAAATTACGCTCTTTTTTGTCATGTTTATTTAATGATGATGGCCAAGATTCTGTCGGTACATCTTTTGATCCAGACGAGCGTTGGTCTAATGTTTACAGGGAAAGAGAAAAGAATAGTATTTATAAATGGGTTGGGATTAGAACGGGTAAATTAAATTAAATTTAAAATTAATTTAATTTAAAGGTGGAGAGCTAATAAGTGTTTATGAGAAAGAAGGTGAAGAGGGGGTGCTAAGCTTTGCTCAAGAAAAAATCGAATCTAGGTGAATATATTTTTAATTAGTGCCAGATTATTAATATTATGCCAAAAATTGTTTTTCTGTCATAAAATAAAAATAATGCCAAACACTATGCCAAAAAATTTAAATCTACTCAAAAATATTTTTCAATTAATTAAGTTTGTACAACGACGGCCAATCCCCTCAATTAATAAAATTTGCCGATTATGTAAGATGGAAAAAATCGGTAAATATAGAATTTGGGATATCCGACGAGAAAGAAGACTTTAACGAAGCAAAATCCTCATTTCGAGAACATGAAGCACAATGGCGATTAAATAAAAGAGGTGTTGAAGGAGAAACATTGATACATTTATTATTAACTAGAGAAGAACCTGTATGTCAAGAAATTGCTAGAATATTAATTAATAAATATCCGGGGTTGGCTAAAGATATTTATTTGGGAGAGGATTTGTTTGGTTAGTTTATTTTGTATTTTTGTAATAAAAATTATTAAAACTGTAAAGGGGAAAAATACAATAGAAATAAAAATACAAAAATCAGAATTATGGTTTAATAATACAAAATTAAAAAAATACAAAACAGAATATTTCTATTGTATTTTTGTAAAAGTATTAAAACTTAAAGGGGAAAATACAAAAAAGAATTTACAGTAAAAATATAAAAATGTAAGGAAAATACAAAAATCAGAATTATGGTTTAATAATACAAAATTGAAGAAATACAAAAATCTTTATTGTATTTTTTAAAACTGTAAAGTGGAAAATACAAAAATACTTTATTAATAATTAAAATAAAACAACAAATCATATGTTGATTAATCATAATTAATTAAACAATTAATGCTTCTATAAGAATTTAATGGAATATTTAATTAAAAATATTTTTTCATATTAAGTAAAATTGTCAAAATTTCATAAAATCAAAATTTATGATTTTCCAAAACTTCATTAGAATCTTATGATTTTATGATATTCAGTAGGCCAAAGGGTTCGGCCCACTATTTCTATAAGAATATCTAGGAATATCTAAGAATTTTTTTGCATATTTTGACATTTACAGGCCAAAGCTGTCTCCATCTCTCAATAGTCCACGATGACTACGATACAGTACAATTATTATTAGAAAGTGGTGCTTCTGTAAATGCTAGGGCTACAGGAGACTTTTTTATGCCAGAGGATTGGGAGGAAAAAGACATAAAAACAATGGATTATCAGGGATATGCATATTATGGAGAATATCCGTTAGCTTTTGCTGCATGTTTTGAGAATAAGGATATATACGATCTTTTGGTAAAAATACAAAAAAGAATTGAGTATAATTAATATAATTAATACAAAAATAAGAAAAATACAAACAAAGACATTATTGTATTAAAGAAAATACAAAAATCATTTTTTTGTAAAATACAAAAGAGAATTAATACAACAGAACATATAAATCAGAATTTTCTCTTCTTTTGAAAATAAAAAGAAAATACAAAAATCGGAATATTCTTTTCTTTCGTAATATATAATAGAAAACACAAAATCAGAATTTAAAAAATACAATACCTCTAACTAGTTAATTAATTATTTATTTAGATACAGTATGGTGCTAACCCAGACCTTCAGGATATGTTTGGAAATACTGTGGTATTTAACCTTCCGTAAAAAATATTTTAAAAATTTAAATTATTTAGTTACACATGTGTGTCATTAAAAACAAAAATGTAAGCAAAAATTATTTCCCTCAATTTAAAAATTAAAATAAAATTCCTTAGGCCATGTACAGTTATGCTGTTAGGCATTGGCATAAACCTGCACATACAAACATTGTTAATCATGCAAGTTATACCCCTTTAACCCTTGCTACGAAACTTGGAAGAAGACAAATATTCGATGAAATGTTGGAATTAATGAAGGTAAATTCTGATTTTTTGTATTTTTTGAAAATACAAAATAATTAAAGGTGGAATTTTGGAGATTTTCTGATATGACATGCAGTGCTTACCCCCTGGATGCTTTAGATACTGTTAGACCAGATGGTTCAACAAGTGTGTTTTATTTATTATTATTAGATGGGGAGTAAATACAAATCAGAATTAATTAAAAATACAGACATTAACACCCACAGTAAATACAAACATTAATTTAAATCGAAAATACAAACCAGAATTATCCTTTTAATTAATACAAAACACAAATACAATATCAAATAAAATCAGAATTAATTAATTTAATTAAATCAGAACTATACAAAAATAAAAAAATATACAAAAATACAATAAAAATTAATTCAATCATAATATAAAATACAATTTAAAGATTATGACTCTGCATTATTTACCGTAATTAACGGAAACACACCGGATCACTTGGAAATGATAGGAAGTGAAGTAATACAACGTTTATTAGCTGATAAATGGAAAGCTTTTGCAGAAGTAATTTTAATTAAATAAAATAATTAATTTAATTAATTCTTTTTCAGCGTAAATTGTTCCAACGCTTAGCCCTTTTAATATTTCACCTCGTTTGTATTTGTTTTGTCGTCTATTTACGTCCAGCAGATGAAGACAGATTATATTTAATTAAGCCTATTTGGCCAGATTGGGTAGAAAATTAATTTAAATTTATTAAAAAAATTAAAAAATTTAATTTAAAGCTCCGCACAGTTTTCGAACTTTTAACAATTATTAGCTGTTTATGGTTCGTTTTAGGCCAACAACTGAGCGAACTACGCACTCAAGGCATTTATGATTATTTAAGAAATTTGGTAAAATTACTGTAAAATTTAAAATTTTTTAAAAATAAAATTAGATGAATGCCCCTTCCAAAATTGTTTATTTATTTGCAAATTTGTGCCTTATTGCATGTGCAGTTTTACGTTTTTTAAGGATGCCACTTATGGAAGAAGCTTTATTGGCTTTTGCATTACCTGGTTTTTGACTTATTTAAAAATTAAAAATTAATTTAAAAAAATAATTATAAGGCTCCTGGATTTTTTTGTTATTTTTTGCCCGTAGTGCTAAACTCACTGGACCTTTTGTCCAAATGATTTATAGCATGATAGCTGGAGATATGGTAATTTATAAAATTTTATTGGAATTGGTTTAAATTAATTTTAAAAAATTAAAAATAATTTTTACAGTTTCGATTCTCCATTATTTCTTCAATATTTCTAATATCCTTCTCACAGGCATTTTTCTTCTTGGGAAAAGATATAAATGCAAAAAGGGTATAATTATTTTATAATTATTGTATAAAATTACACAAATACAATAAATACAAAAATTAATTAAAAATAAACTTTTTACTGTATTATTTTTGTATTTTTTGTAATTATATTTGTAATTATTGTAAAAATACAAAATAAATTAAAATACAAAAATAAACTTTTACAGTTACTAGCTGATGATGACCCTTATTTTTGTTCTGCAGACCACAAAGTTACTAATTATGCTTCGGCATTAGACACGTTCATGACTCTTTTTAGAATTTGTATGAATGGAATGGATGTATTTTTTAATTAAAAAATTAATTTTTTAATTTAATTTTAAAGTATGAAGAATTTGGCTGTTCAAATTATGAACCTCTTACTAAAACTCTTTTTGTTTTAATGATGTTTATTATGCCTATTGTGAGGGGATTTAATAAAAAATAAATAATTAAAATAAAATTAATTAATTAAAAATAGATGATGACAAATATACTTATTGCAATGATGGGTACAACCTATACAAATATTATAAGCCAAGCGGAGATGGCATGGCGACAGCAAGTTTGAACATAATTATAATGATATTATTGTATTGAAAATAAAATAAACTTTCCGGAAAACTAATAGAATTAAATACAATTTTATGTTAAATAAACTTTCCGGAAAATATAACTGCATAGAATAGACGAATATTGTTGAACTTTATAATTGAACTTTCCGGAATTATATATATTCTTGCAGAAAATACAATAAATTTTACAATATTAATTAATTACAATATTAATATTGTAGTATTAAACCAACTTTCCGGAAAATACAATAGAATTTTACAATAATTAAAGTTTAATTATTGTACAATAATCTACTATAATACAAAAATCAAACCCTTTTTAAATTAACTTTTAATTAATTAAAAAAATTATAGTACGCCCAAATTGTAATGGTATTGGAGAGAAGTGTGGATAAGCGAACTTTGGCGACTGTACAGTTAGATTATTCTATTAGAATGAATGATCCTGGTAGGGAAACTCGTGGATTAATGGTTATTAGACAGACAAAAAAGACTAGAGCAAAACAAAGAAAACAAGCTATTGCTAATTGGAAGGTTATAAAATTTCTGAAATATTTATAAAAATTTTTTAGAAAATTTTAAAAATATTTTCCCCTGCTTTTTAGTCTATTGGCCGTAAAATTATTACAATGGCTAAAGAACTTGGCTTAGAATCAACAAGTTATTTACTTCACAGCCACGACAGATTAGTTACTGATGAAACTGTTGGAGGTGGACAAAACCCTAGGGGTTCTTTTGGAATACGTCCACCAACCTCAATAGCTGGAAATAGCTCTCCTAATAGTTACAGACCTGGGGGAAGAAAGATTTTTACTAGAGGTGTTGATGGTGGAGTGGATGATGTTGGGGATATGGAGGAGATGAACAAAGCAAACACTGGAAATGATAATACTGTAATTTTTTAAGAAATTACAAAAGAAAATTAAATAAACTTTCCGGAAAATAAATTAAATAAAGTTTCCGGTAAACGTATTAAACTCCGGAAAATAAGTAAAGATTCTGCTAAACAATATAAACTTTCCGGAAAGTTAACTAGTTATATTATGTTTCCGGAAGATTAAATAAATAAATAATGTTCCGGAAAAAATACCGTTAAATAATACTCATTTTAAAGCATGGCAACTTTCAATACTACAGACTAGGGGACCGACAAATGTCTCCAGCATTGCGTTCTGTAGTAACTCACGCAGCTATAAACAATGCAAAATTAATGCAGATGAATACACAAAAACAGGTTTCTTGGAAATCTTATACTTTAAAAAATCTTTCCAAAATTCCCCTAAATATTTCCCTCAATTTTTCAGCTTACGCTAGCAGGTCACCGAAAACTTGCTAATGGAAATATCCTTCCAGGAGTAGCAGATGCAGCTCGAAGACTTTTAGTTTCTGCTAAAGGAACGTCAGAAGAGCGAATAATTTCGAGTTTTACAGAAATTCAATTACCCGTCTATACAAATATTAAAAACAACCAACAACACGTTCACCTTACCCAACGTAAATTGGCACCTTCTGTTGGAAGCAGAGTAAGGGGTGTGGAAATGTTACCTTCTATTGATGTTCCAAACATTCCTGCTACTGAGACTAAGACAGGTAAATGTGTCATTTACTTTGAGGGATTCTCCAATATATCCGTGGTTATAAGGATTTTTGGGGAAGTTCAAGGCCTAGATGGAGGGATGGTTTCGTTGACTCCACGCCAAGTTTCTTTAAGGAACATACTGATTTTAAATTATTATCCCACCCAATTTATTATTATTATAAGCCCATTCATTATAAGCCTTCTCCCATTATAAGCCCACTCAACTAGACCTATTGAAAGATATAAGCCCAGGGCTACTAAAGAAGCATCTAAAGTTGATATTAAAATAAAAAATAATTAAATAGATTTCAACTATCCCCCACCATTGTACGAGGAAAATGAAGAAGATCAAACCAACAATAATACAATATTCCAAATGGATGAAGGAAGATTAGTAACAAATAGCGAGCCTTCCAGCGATACCGAAAACGAAAGACAAAATCGCTACAAAAAGCGTTTATCAACAGAAAATATTTCTTCAAATTCAATAAATGATAGGGCAAAAGCAGCAAATTTATTTCGTAAAAAAGACAGTCCACAAGAAGCTAAAGGAAAAAGACAAAAAATGATAAAAGTGAGTAAATCTGTTTCTGTATCAGCTTCGTCTTCTGCAACGTCTTCCAACGATTCAAGGGTGATTAATAAAAAGAATGAGAATAAATTGAATAAAAATGAGAAGAAATCTTGATAAATTTAATTTTATATATTTTTCAAATTTTATTTTGAATATTTTTATTTTTATGTATTTAGAGATTTATTGTTCATAAAGCGATTAAAAATACAGGAAGAATATTATTATTGTATTATATTTTTGTAGTAAAATTAAAATAACTTTCCGGAAAATACAGTAAAAGTTTATTAAGTTTAATTATTGTAATATAGTTTATTGTTATACAAAAACAAAATTCTGAAAATATATCTTGAAGATTTTTGAGAAGATTCAAAAAATCTTCAAAAAATCTTCAAAAAATCTCAAAAAACAAAAAATCGATTGAAAAAAAATGTTTGAAATTTCAAACATGGTTTTTTCAATCGATTTTAAACTTGATTTGAATCATCAAATTTTAGTATTTTTGAAAGGTGTTTAGTAAACACCTAACAAATATATATGTCTCTTCTAGATCTGAAAAGAAAAAATTTTTTTCGTTCATTTCAAAATGTCAAAAAAATTGATTAAATTTCAATCGATTGATCTTCAAAAAATCTTCAAAAAATCTGGAAAATGCAATACATGTTTACAATAATTACTTCTTTTTTATTAATTGAATATTATTCCAGTTTAATAATATTTATGATAAATAAAAATTCAAAAATTAATTTAAAAATATATATCTTTTATTTAACTAAAGTGATATTAAGTAAAATCCTCTAATAAATTAAATATTTTTAATAAATACGCATAATATCCTCAATATTTCTTTTCCTAATATCTGGCACGAGTACACCTTCAGCTGGATATCCCAATGGCAGGAGAACGCTTACCTTTAAAATTTTTTTATTTTTTTGATTTTTAAGGGTCTATAGTTTATTAAAATTTCAAATAAAAAATTTCATACTTTTTCATTTATCGGCCTCTGGAGAATTTCTCTTATAGCAGAACCTGCATTTAAAGGTGTTGAGACTACAGTAACTAGACCAGCATTCTTAAAAATTAAATTTTAAAAAATTCAGAAAATTTTCTAAAGATCTGTAGAAAATATTTTACATGAATAGCAGCCACCAAAATCCCCACAGCTATAGCTGTGCTTTGTTCACTATAATAAGTAGGCTTTCTCTCTCCTTGTTCGTCCAGATAATAGGGCTGAAAACTTAATTTTTTTATTTTTTAAATTTCCTAACATGTTTCATCACAACAATTAAATAAGGAGCTTCAGTCAAATAAGGCTTATTCCAATTTACATTTAAATGGGAAACATCCAAAACCCATTGAGCTCCCATTCTGCGAGTGTAGTTTAATTGTTCCTGTTCTTCCACAACCTCTCTTATCGCTCTTTTAATTTTAGGGCTTTGAATGATGCAAAAGGTCCAAGGCTGCATGTTTGCACCGCTTGGGGAGGTTCCTGGAACAGAACAAAAAATTAAAAAATTTTTTTTTTAATTTTTTAAGCTTCTCCTAACCCGCAGTTTTTATCAAGTTCTGTACGAGCTTAATAGACACTGGTTTGCTGCTAAAACACCGAACACTTCTTCTCGATTTCATTTGCTCATAAAATAGTTGTGAGCGTTTAAGCATCTCGGTTTCAGTGAATTTAATTGAGTGATAGGGCAATTCAGCGGGGAATTGCTGTAAAATGTTGTCATGTTCGTCTATTGCCATATCCAGGTCTGATCCAACCTTTTCTTTCTCGAATTTTTCAAGAAAATTCCATTTATTTAATTAAATAATATCCAGTTATAGGAGCAACCAGAAGGAAAAGAAGATTAAATTAAAATTTCTCATTCTACAGTAATCATTATTTTTTCATGACTACGCAGAGAGGAATTTAGGGAGAAGGTTTCAGAATAATTTTTAACCTTAGAATATCTTTTAATAATTTTAAATTGTTTAAGTAAAATCGCTTAACGATTTAAGAAGTTAAGGATTTTAAGTAAATCCTTAACTTCTTAATGAGCACAAAAGGAAATGGAGACTCCTGATTTTTTGAGGTTTCCCGATTTTTATGATTTAAAATAAAAATAAAACCAACCCCTTTATCCATATATTCCTTCTCTTCATTATCATCCACCTTTTTATTACTACTTTTTCTTCGATCAGATCCTTCAGATATCTTTCCTCTTAACGAACTTATAGAAGCTCTGACCATTCTTTGAGCATTTTGAGTTAAAATAGAGCGCAAAAGTGCTCTGAATTGGACAAATATAAAGGTGGCAACGACTGTAAACGCTGCAGAATTTAAATGCCAAGTTTGTATTGAATTTGCAAAACCAAAGCCAGTAGAATTTGTTGGGGAAGAAGAAATTGAGGGATTTTGGGGTTGGCACATTTGTAAATTTTTTAAAAATATTTTGAATTTTTTAATTTAAAATTGGCTCTAAAATAAGCGAGAAGAGAGAAAATAAGTTAAATAGCCTTACAAAAAAATTACCCAAACACCATCAATTTTTTTCGTATTTCTCATTTTGATTGATCAGTTGTAGAGTAAATGAGAGAAAATTCTAGTTTATTTTATTGATTATAAATAAATAAAAAAATCAGTTAAAAGATCGCTAATTTGCTATTACATGTGTTTTTAGAAGAAAAAAGTAAAGAAATTGGATAGCTTAAAAAATAATATTCAAAAAATAGTGATCAAAATCCAAGGTTTTAGGTTACACGAGGGAGAGAAAAAATTAATAATTGTAATAACTTTTGTAAAAACAGATAAAATTACATTAATTACCTAAATAATACAAAATTAAATTAATACAAATACAGTTAAACTGGCAAAATTTTATTTTTGGCAAATAAAAAATTCACAAATTTAATATTGAGTAAATTAAACTTTTCCGGAAAATACAGTTCTTATTGTATTTATTATTATATTTTGAGTTTCCGGAAAATTATTGTATTTTAAGTTTTAAATAAGCTACTATTGTATTTTCCGGAAATATTAATATAATTGTATTTACAAATTGTAATTTACCCTTTATTTACAAATTCATTTCTCCACTTTTTTATAAAATTAATACTCGGTCTCCTCATTCCTTTACACTTTCTTGGTCTTAATTTACAGGCATGATTAAGTAAAGCCAATACAGGGGGTACTGTAAGATCTAGAGCATATTCTTCCCGACTATTTTCTGAACGTAGAGATTCTTGTTTCTTTTGCTTTTGCTGAAAAATAATTTTGATTTTTCTGAAATTTTTTTGAAATATTAACTACTTGATTAGCAGCTTTTGCTTCATTATTATTAGCTCCCCCAGAATTATCAACATCGTCAGAACTTAAATCTTCTGAAGATGCAACAGGCGCTAGTGGAGGTAATTCTTGTATTAATTTAGCTTTTTCTTTATCCAAAAAGTCCAATTGTTCTTCAAATAATTGTCTAGCTGTCTCTATATTTTTCTCTTTTTCTTGAACTGTTAAATTATTTTTATTTTCTTCTTCATTATTATTTAAATTTGTTGAAATTATTTTTGTTGTTGTAGAGATTTTAGGTTTTATTAAATTATTATTTTCTATTTTTTCATTAATTGTAGAATCTCCACTTGACAATGTTGGTAACATTGTTCCAGTGGACGCGCGTCTGTGTTCTTCAATGCGACGCAGGTTCTCGGTAACCTATAGTATTTAATTAAAATACAATAATCACAAATTAAATAAACTTTCCGGAACATATAAATATACAATAAACTTTCCGGATTTAAGTATTACACCCTCCAGAAAATACGCTTTTTATTAATAAATAAACTTTCCTGATTTTAAACACAATACTTTCCGGAAAAATAGATTTTAGATTTACTTTTAATTAAACAATTAATTAAATTAATTAATGCCTTTTCTGTAGCCCCTTCCAATTCAACAATTTGAGAGAGTGTTTCTTGAAGGTGATGGAGTTTGTCCTCTATCAGTGTTTGGACACATATAGCCTTGAAATATTATTTTTTGTTTAATATTTTATTTTTCTATTTTTTTAATTTTAATTTTTTAATATTTTCTACTTGTTTTTGAACGTCCATAAGTTGTTCTTGTGCATGTACTGTAGTATTTCTCCTAACTATACAGGGAGCAAATATTACCTTTATTAATTAATAAATTAGAATTATTTTAAATATTATTAAAATATTTTTTTTAATTTACAGCTAAATTAGAAGCAGACATTTTATTTACAGATTCTTGATGTGCTACTCTTGCTTAAATTAATTTGATAAATTATTAAAAAATAAATTTTTAATATTCTACCCAAGTGATACATAAGTCTGTCTAATACACATTTATTCCCTTTGGGTAACATATCCATCATGGCACGTAAACACCTTATTCTCTCATTTGTTTCTTTAATTTCTAAAATATTTTAAAAAATATTTAAAAAATTTTAATAATTTACCAGATATATTTACAAAATTCTCATATAAATCAGGTATAATTAAAGGCTCAGATAATTCACGGAAAAACGCTTTAATTAAACTTGTAAGCACGTGAATGGGAATTTCGTCAAAGTTGATAGCTTCTGGTTCTAATAATAAAAATTATAACAAAGAAAATAGAATATCAGAATATAAACAAACTTTCCGGAAACTTAAATATTAATTTACAATAATACCCATTGTAATAATATTAAACTTTCAGGAAAGCAAATACAACACCTTCCGGAAAATATAGCTATGAATATTTAATAATACTGTTTAAATAAACTTTCCGGAAAAAATATACAACAATACGCCTTGTAATTAATATTAACTTTCCGGAAATAAAATAAAACTTTTTTAATAAATAAACATTTAATCTCTCAATTCTACTTAGTATATATTTTTACAATTTATTTTTATTTACCTTTAATTGTTTCAATCTTTTTCCTAATCCCTTTAAAAACAGCCATCTGCCCACTCTTTCGATATATTCCTTCAACAAATAAAGCTTTAACTTCAACACAATTAAGTAATCTGTTTAATAAGGCAGGGACTTCATCGTCTGCCAATAAATTGGCTAAATCAGTGCCGAAAAATTTGGAGCAGGTCTAAAATATTTGAAGGATTAGGAATGAAAGAAATGGGAAAATACAAACCGGTTGGTCACTATTTGCCTTAGGGCAAACATAATTAACTCGTGAATGGCACTTTTTGTGACATGAAAGGCGACAGGCAAAACAAACAAAAATCTAGGGAGAATATTAATAATTATTTAATAATTATTTTAAAATCCAACCCTTTCAGCATGCCACATAAACTGAAAAAATTTTAAATAATTTTTTTAATTTACTTAATATAAATTTTTATATTTATTTAATAAAAACTTACAACATTACAAATCTCGCAATATGTGGGAATATGTACATAATCTAGGCTAAATTGATGGCCATTATGTATCTGAAAATTTAATAGAAAAATAAACGCCGCCTACATATGCTTATTTAATAATTTTATGCCTAATGCCCTGAGGCAATATCTGTAACTTTATTTATTTTTATCCGATCGAGTTGATTTTGGTATCATTCGACGCAGCTCGAAAAGCCGCGTCGAATGATATAAAATATGTTTATTTATTTATTTTATTCTTAATAATTCATTTCATTATTAGCTCTAATACAATTTCGTTATTATGATTATAACTTTGTTTAATTTTATCCAATCAAATTGAATTTGATACCATTCGACTCAGCTCGACGAGCCGCGTCGAATGATATATAATATGCCTATTAAATTATTCTACTATGCCTAATGCCCTCAGGCAATATTGTAATAATTCTCGTTATTATGGGCATAACATTATTTAATTTTGTCCGATCGAGATGATTTTGGTATCATTCGACGCAGCTCAAAAAGCCGCGTCGTATGATATATAATAGGTATTTTAAAAAATTATTTAAATAAAATTTAATTATTTTTACAGTAATTAAACTTGCCGTTATATCAGAACGTCTTCGCTTCTTTTTAACTGTCTAAAATACAAAAATACAAAATTAAAGATAAAATACAATAATATTTTGCCTTTATTATAGAACTCTTTTTAGAAGAGCTTCTTCGTTTTCTCTGTTCCATAAATTCATTGAGGAAGCCTCGGAAGGCATTAACTCCTTAATTTTTTTTAAATAGCTTGAATTAATTAATATTTTTTAAATATTACCCAAAGTTGTAGGAAACGTAAGTTTTTCTTCATTACAAATTTTAGTTAATAATCCCTCAAAGGTGCGTATTAAATCGTGATATTTTAATGTTGTGCTTCCCTTCTGAGAAAAATATTTTTTCAATTTATTTTTTAATTTATTTGCCTGTAAAGTGGCTTCCATTCCAATTAATTCCATATGAAACTCTCTTAGTGCTCTTTTAAATATTGCATCAACTACAGTTTCTCGTTTGTTCTGTTGACCAAGGTGTGACTGTTTTTTGAATATAAACACACTAAACTCTCTTTAAAATTGACAAAATATTTTTAAAAAATTCCAAAGCAATTTTCTGATTTTTTTACCTCAAATCATCAATACTTTCAATTAGAAGGGCTGTGGAGTCAGTCTTAATAGGAAATAAATTTTAAAAATTGAAAAGTCCAATCTGTCTACTTGTTGTTTAGTTTTAGTCAAATTAAAGCTGGGGATGGCTGTGAAGGCAGTACCGCCAAACAAAGGTCCATGGTAGGTTGAAGCGAGGGAGAGACGTGGAGACTTGAAGCTCCTTTAATTTTTAGGAGAAAAATTTTTTAAATTGGTCATAATCCATGCCCTCAAGCAAGAAACTCACATTCTATCCCATGGCCTTCTACCAGCTTCACTCATTTTATAAATCGGGTTAGGCGAAGTTAGAGGGGTTGTGCAGGGTATTTTTGAAGCAAAATTGGCACAATCTTTGTGAAATATTAATTTGCAGCCAAAACAACGAAGCCCCTGGATCATCAAAATCCCCGTCATTTGCCTATTGCACAGGGCACATTTGTCGGTTTTACAAACCCTGCTAGGTTTGAATTGATGGAAACGAAGTTTATCACATTCTTTGGAAGAACTTCTGGTAGAAGAAGAATGTATTACATCAAATTCAAAATGTGTCCCTTCCCCAACATCTACAGCCCCCTGTCGCCCAGCTTTTTTGAGCAGAGCTTTTAATTGTTTTGTAGCCTTTAAAAAGCTGCTTTTTGCTTTTGGACAAACTTTAGAGATTGAACTTGGAATCTTAAATAAATAAACTTGGATTGTAATATTTTTACAATTACAACCTTATTTTTAGAAGTTGAATCTTGGATTTGGTCACTTTCTGTACTTGCTGCGCGACGCAGCATTTTATGCTTAAAATTAAAAAATAAATTTTAAAAAATCATTTTTGTACCTTTCTAGCTGAAGCAGTTGTAGCTGCTAGAGATTGACGCCTTTGCATCATTTTTCTTTTAGCTTCATAAGAATGGGATTGGATTAGTTTAAGACGTGCATCTTCCAAAATAAAATCTGCATCCAAAGCTAGTTCAGGGTGCTCCCTGTAAACGTACTGTATTATATTAAATAGACTTGAAGCAAAAAAAAACTTGAAGCAACAAATACAAAATTAAACTTGAAAATACAATAATAATAATAGAAATACAAAAATTTAAACTAAAAATACAAAAGCAAACTTAAATTAAATAAAACTTGAATTACAATGACAATAATTGTAATTAACTTAAACTACAAAAAGAAACTTTAATTAATTAAAATTTGCATTATTTTTACAATAATTTATATTAATATCCTACCAACCTTTTATGCTTAGCAAGCTTCTCATCATCAAGCTCAAACATTTCCTCCTCTAATCTCTCTCCATCCTCTCCCTCATCCTCCTCATCTTCATCAGTTTCTTCTTCCTCCCCAATAGAAAGGAGAAGTTCATCATCCAAATCTCGAGAATCGAAAGAGTCAGGGGAAGCAAATGCTGCCAAACTTTCAGGATCATTAAGATCCAATTTAGGCAATGTTGTCTTGGTAAGACGGGTGATCATAGGGCGAGGGGAAACACGGGACATATTTTCTTTTGAAGAGCGGAGTTCTTCCAGACTTTAAATTTAATCAGATTTGATTAAAAATTATTCTCCCCTACCACTTTCTTTGAGCATTTCCCCTAGCAAAAGACTGTATCCCTACAACTGTAAGCCTTATCATTTTATACTTCCGTTGTGCTACAACTTTTCTCCACCAACTTTGTATACAAATAACAGCAGCATGTTTTCGCTGCATTTTAATTCGTGCCAAAACACCACGAGTTAGAGCCTGAACAAGTTTTGTAAAAAAAATTTTGTACAAAAATAATAAACTTTACAATAACAATTTTACCTGTAATTTAATTACGCCTTGTCTAAACTTTTTGAAGCGTTTATGCTCCAATTGTGCTCTAATCCATCTTTGTAAAGTTAATATTTTTTCCATTATTACTCTATGCAAGTGATCATCTAATAATAATTTTTCCGGATCTCTCATAAATATTTTTGTATTTCCATATTGTATATTCTCTTCAGAGTCTATTATAGGTATACAACGCATAAATTCTTGAATATCATTTTTACTTGAAGCTAGCCCTTTAGGCAATAAAATACGATATTGGTTGACAAATGACTGGAATTAATTAAAATTAATTTTTAAAATAAAATTATTCCAACTTCATATTCAATTCGTACACTATAACCAGCACGGCGAATACGTACAGTTTCAAGCATTCCAGTATACCGTAATTGACGAAGTATGATATTATCATCAAAGTGATTTGGAACTTTCTCATTATTTGATTTTATGCATCTAATAAAGTAGGGGGTAGCCTGGCCCAGTGTTTTCATTAATCTAGACAGGGATTCACCAAATTGGCGACTGACAGAGCTTGGTTTGTTTGATATAGCTTTTTGGCCTACAGCTCCTTTTAAAGCTTGTAAGGTTCGTAAATAGGAGAGACGCAAGCTATGTGATTTTGTTGGAGTTTTTCGAGCTCTTTCCTTGATGGTTTTGAAGACAGAAATATCACAAAAATCAGGGACGATGCTGGCTGGTAATTCACCACGTAAGAATGCATTTAAATGTGAGTCTGAAGAACGACGTGCCATTGAAGGAGTTTGGGCAGTTGACAATTCTAGTCTGTCAACACTGCCTGAAAATATGAGTTTGTAAACTTAAGTTTCATTGTCTTAAATAAATAAACTTTGTTTTACAAAAGTAAAGAATAAAAAATTATTTAAGATACTATTAATACTTATTGTAAAACTTAAAACCTTAATATACCTAAAACTTAGTATTACAATATAAACAATAAACTTGGAAATAAAAATAAACTTTACAATAGACAATACTTAAAACTTGGAATTGTAATACTTAAAACTTTGTATTACAAAATAAACTTGGAAATAAAAATTAATAGATACTTAAAACTTTGAATTGTAAAACTTAGATTAACACTTAATTTAATAAACTTAAGTTTCAAAATATACCTGCTCGTAGTTTTGTTTTACCAGCCTGACGAAAGGCAAACATTGCGCGTACTGTAGTACGCAGTAGACTTTAAATATTAATCAAGTTTATTTTTAATTTAAAATTGTAAAAATATTACAAACTTGAATTTTTTTCAATTAAAGTTTATTACCTCCATCTAAACACAGCCACAGGATCTTCCCCAACCAACTCCCTCACAAAAGCGCTTTTGCTTCCTTTAAGAACGTTCATTACATCATGACGCATTAAATCTTTATTTTTCTCTCTAAATCCGCTAATTTGATATTTAACTTTTCCAGCATAATGGGCAATAATAAAAGCAGCTTCTCTTTTATGGGGAACTTCATAATATTCGTTTGTTTTAAGGAAAGTATTTAATTTTTCAAGCATAGACTGATCAGTGCCATTATTTATATTGCTTTCCTGGATTTTTAAAATTATTTTTTAATTAGTTTTAATCCATTTTTACTTCATCCACAAGTCTAAGAAGACCATAGGGTTTACTAGAAAACATTTGAACACATTCTGTGTTGTCTGTGTACTGTATAGGTGTCCAACGAATATTCTCCTTTAATTTGGGGAATTTTAAAAAAATAAAAAAATTATTAGAAGATTAAAATATTCGCCTTCATATAAATTTCCTGCTCAAATTGAAAAATATGCTGGTTAAAATAAGCTTGAAGCCTTTCATTTGCATAATTAATGCATAATTGTTCGAACGAATTACAATTTCCACCGACATCCTCAAACCCAAAAATATCTAAAATTCCAATGTAAAGTCCATTAGCTTTATTTGCAGTAGCGGATTCTTTCCGAAAGAGAGAATGGTTAATCCTCAATACAATCCAATGAAATAATGCATTATAGAGGCATTTGGCTAAAGCATCCCTAGTTTGGGTAGCTTCTGCCAAACTATAACGATTTACTACAACATCGTGTTTTAATACTGTTCGACGCATTGTTAGAGCCTAAAAACAAACGTATTCAAGTTTGTAAACCTGATTTTTATACAATACTTGAGTTAATTGTTGAGCACAAATACACAGCATTCCAGAAACAATAGATACCTTAAATCAAGTTGATTTAGTATACTGTATTTAATGTTTATTATTTTAATTACAAGTTCTTCGTTCTCGATAAAGGCACTCTCATCACTGTGAAATCCTGGGCGCTGAAAATTAAAGCTTAATTGTATTGTAGGTATTCAAGTTTGTAAACTTGAAAAAATTCAAGTTGTAAATTACATATATAATTTAAGTTTACTAAGTTCAAGTTTATTTAATTATAGTATTTAATTCAAGTTTGTATATTCAAAGTTTAATATTTCAAGTTTATTTTATTAATATTGTATTCAAGTTTGTATATTTAAGTTTAAAAATTCAAATTTGTAATTTACAATTCTATTAATTCAAGTTTATTTAATTCAAGTTTGTAATAATTAAATACCAATTTTTTATATTCAATATTTCCAAGTAATAATACAGCAGAAATTGTGCCAAAAATCTTTTGTTGTGATTGAGTAGAAAATCCCACAGCAGTCATAGCATGTTTTAAACGCTCAAATTCATGTTTTTCATTTAATGATTCACATGCGAAAAAACTATTTTGATTCAAATAATAATAATCTTTTGCATTTAAAAGTAGATGATCCTTCCTTTCAGAGTCTGTCATACCTTCCAAAAGGTAATAAAATACGTGATAATTTCTACAAAAATTTAATAATAATTTTTAAATTAAATTGACAATGTTTTAACCTTTCACCCGCAGCTTGAGAAATAATTCTCGATTTTTCTAGCAAATAAATTTCAACATTTGCACCACAAACCATCCCGTTCTCTCGATAATTTACTCGAATAAACTTTCCAAATCTGCTGCTATTATTATTTTGGACAGTTAGGGCATTTCCAAAGGCTTCTAGAACAGGTCCTGCTGAAAGGATTTGTTGTTCTATTGTATGGCCCTGAGTGCCTTTTTGACTTAAAGCTGTTAAATGATGAAGCAGAAAGTTGGTGGACTCTGTTTTGCCTGAGCCGGATTCACCGGATATTACTACTACCTATGGATTTAAAAAAAAATTAATTTTTGGATTGAAGGGATTTAATATCTATGATTTGAATAATTTAAATTATAAACCTGATTTTCTTTATTTCTGATCAAATTGTGATAAGTAACATCCGCAATTGCAAAAACTGAAAAAAACAAAAAATATTTTTATTATTATTAATTAAATAGAATGTAAAGAATGGCAAATAATCTCCGAATAAAATCCCTCTTCATCTTCTTTATTTATTCAGCAACTTTTTTTATTCAACAAAAACAAAGAAAAACACGAAAACAATAAAGTAAATCAACACCAACGGGAATAATTAAATAAATAAGAAATATGATATAATGTCTGTATTATTGTAAATATTAAAAGGAAAATACAAAAGGTTGTAATTGTAATTAAAACATATTAATCAGAACTTAATAAATTAGCAGAAATACAATAATAATCAGAATTATTGTCTAGCAAAAGATAAATCAAAATTAGAGGAAATACAAGCTCGAATTAATCAAAATACAAAACAGAATTCATCAAAACACAACCCAGAAGAAAACACAAAACATAATTAAATAAACTTTTCTTAAAACTTTAATTTCAAGTTTTACTTTTAAAATTATAATTTCAAGTTTTAATCTATGCTTTATTAATTCAAGTTTTACAGTAACATGTTTATTTTATAAAAAAGTTTTATTAATTTTTTACAATTTCAAGTTTCACAAGTTTTATTTCTCTCAATCGTAATTAATGAAAATACAAACCAAAATTAAAACAAAACACAATTCAGAATTAAAATTAAAAATTACCGTGTGGAGGTAATGCTCCTAGCCTTCGATTCTGGCAATAAAGGCGCGAATATTTTGGATTATAAATTGGTAAAAAATTGAAAGGATTGACTGCTACTAATATTGGACCGATATAAGTGTAGATTTTGCCTAGATATTTAAAAATAAATTTAATAAAAATTTAAATATTATCACCATTTTTAAAGCGATCTCTGAGATTATCAAGTAATGTTTGCTCTGTCAATTCAGGCAAAACACAGAGATCAGCATATTCTCGATCCTAAAAATTTTATTTATTTAATTTCTACACTTATTCTCATCAACCTTAGGTTGAGATAAAAATTTTGTTAGGAATGTGTCAATTGTTGAAGCTGTAGCTAGCAGCAAGCTTGACTGGTCTGAGGAGAGTCGTTTCTTGCTTTTTAGGACAAAACGATTTCTTGGAATGGATGGATCATTTTCTTGTACGTTTAGAGGCCCTCTAGGCCATAGTGTTTTTACGATTACTGGGTATTCTGTTGGATCTGAAAAATTTTTGGAAAATAATCAATGGGGATTATAACCAACCCATCTTCCTTTCCCTATATGTTCGCCCATCCAAAGTGCCCATCGTGTCGAAGAGTTCAAAATCTTCTTTTGAACAATTTGCAAAATTATTATCAATTTCTGCTCGTGTGTCAAGAATTTTTTCAATTAATTCTTCGGCTGTAGAGCGCTTGTGAAATTCAATTGTTAGCTTGTGCCCTTCAACGTCTGGATTGAACGTGAAGAGGAACACTAAATATTGTGAGAATGTTTTTTATGTTTTTGAAACTTTAATTTCAAGTTTTACAATTTGCAATATGCTTTTATTAATAAGCATAAATGAAAGTTTTAGTTTTACATTTGTACAATTTTTAATTGTACAAATGTAATTTTAAGTTTTAATCAATGTTTTATTAAATCAGTTTTTACAGTAACTTGTTTATTTTACAAAAAAGTTTTATTAATGTTTTACAATTTCAAGAATATTATTTCAAGTTTTAGTCATAGTATTTTTACAATTTAAGTTTTAGAATTCTCTTTAATTGTAAAACAAGTTTTATTAATTTTTTAAAATAATAAATCCTCTTTTATCACAAACCTTCAATAATATAAAAATGTGTTTCATCAACTGATTGTGCTGAAACCATTGGAACTACTGTTGACCTTTTAGGGAAAACACTTGTAGTTGTTCCATGAACATTTAAAGAATTTGTTGTTATTGGTGGGGTAAAAGGGGTTGTTTGGGAGTCTAAACTCATTTTTCTGGCTTGATAAAATTTTTTGGTTATTTTTTACGGCTGTTTTTATTAATATGAAATGAAGAAAAAGCTTTGAGTTCACAAAGCTTAACATTACATTCATGAAGAGAGAAAAAATCTTTAAAGCGTGTAAAGCAGAGAATTTAAAAAAAGAAGAAAACATTCGATCCGATCAGTTTTTGAAGGTAAAACCCAAAAGATTACCTCAAGAAAGATATTTTATGGAATATGCTCTAAAGATCAACATATATTTAACTTATTGTAAGTGTTGATATGCTGGTAATTATAAGTCAATTTAATTAAAATTAGTTGTTTTAATTTTAATCAAGTTTTAAAACATTAAGTTTTACAAATTGAAGTTAATTAATTTTGTAAAATTACAATTGAAGTTTTACAAAATTAAAGTTTTACAAATTAGGTTTAAATTTTGTAAAATTACAATTCAAGTTTTTTAAATTAAAGTTTTACAATCCTATTTAATATTGAACATTTAGTTGCTGATCTTTTGGATGTTGCTCTCTTTGATAGTGATCTATCCCTTCGAATGACGCTCGCTAGGATATAGCTCATCTCACTTTTTACCTCAAAATTCGATAAGTTAGCTTTCTGCCAAGTCAATAAATACATTTTTAACGTAAAAAAACTAAACGAGAGTAAAAATTGACAAATCTTTTTTCAAAACCACGTTCATTGTTTTATTTTCTTATATATGTACATACATATGTAGTAATATATTAACAAAGAATAAGAGAGAAAATAAACTGATCATTGGACAACAACTGATTTTAAACCAGAAAAAGGGCAAAAATCTAAAAACTACCAAAAGAACACTTTTCTGGATTTTAAACGGAGAAAATAAATTTTTGAAAGAAAAAATGAACAAAAAAATTTTTGTGTCCATCGATCATAGAATATATTTATCTTTGAAATTCTTAAAATATTGGATGAGAAGTAAATGAGGGAAATTAAAAATTTAATTAATATCTTTAATTAATGTTTTGTTACTGTATTTAATTTAAGTTTTACAATTCCAAGTTTATTAAAGAAATTGTAATTAAAGTTTTACAATATTTTTAATTCAAGTTTTACAATATTGAATACATTATTATTCAAGTTTTACATTTTTACAATAGTAAATACAAATATAATTAAAAGTTTTCCAATCCTTTTATTAAATTTAGACCTTAAATTAGCTTGTCTCATTATTAACATTTTGCCTCAATTAATTATTATTTTAATTTTTTATTTTAAAATTTATTTAAGGGAACAGCTTTATAATTAAGTAAAATATCAGGCTTCTCATAATTTATATTTTGTTATTCGTTTCTATGGTTTTCTAAGACAATTTCTTTTATTCAATTTCCTTTGTATTCATTTCTAAATTTATATAAAGCATTAAAAATGCCAACGTTTGATTGCATGTTTATTTAAAGCGTAAGGTAAAAAAAAATTTTTTATAAAATTATTTTAAGCATATTTGTAATAAAATTTAGTCTTGAGTAAGTTGAGTTTGTAATCTTATAACTGTTTTAAAATAAAAAAGTCTAATTTTACAATTATTGCATTATTTAATTAAGGTTTTAAAATCTTTAGTTCAAGTTTAATATTCCAAGTTTCTTCAAGTTTTCTTCAAGTTTTTAAGTTTATTTAAATTTTACAATTATTCCAAGTTTTACAATTTTTATTTTATCATTATGTTTCAAGTTTTACAATCTATAATTCTAATTATTACTTTCCTTCTTTTTCTCTAGCCTCATTTACACCCCATACTTATACTCAACCTTTTTCATTATTGGCTAATTTAATAAAAAAAATTTTTTAACTTTTTATTTAATATTAAATAATTTATTTCCGGCATTTTCTTTTATTTACTACAATTTTTGTCGTTTTTTTCATCTGTTCTTTTTATATTAAATTATCACAAATTGTAATTATTTCATGAAATTGGTGTTAAAATTAATTCTAAGAAAAATGTCAAGTTTCTGCTAATTTAATTTTCTTAATTTTTATTTTTAAAAAATTAAAAAACTTTATCAATTTAATATAAATTTAGAAATTATTTTAAAAAATTAAAAAATGTGGATAAGAAGAAATAATGTATTTGCCCGTAATGGCCATAACAACGGAGTTGGTCCAAATATTCAATCGCCAAATTCTTCAAACCCCCCATTTAATCCTAATCACCGGCGCTACCGTACTTGTTGCTGCCATTCAAAAACATTTACTTTAAGTTTTGGAATGATTGAATTATTCTTAATTTGCTTTATTTTGGTAGCTGTTGGGCCAGATTTTAATAATAAATATTGCATTAATCATCATCATCCCCCTCCTCCAAATTCACCTCTTCCACCCCCTCCTCCAGCAGAAGGCCCTCCACCTCAAGAAGGACTTCCACAACCTCCACCTCCAAATGACTCAAATAACAATAATACAGCCTCTGAAACACACCTAGAAGTAGCCGGACCCATGGCTAAAAGGCGAAGAAAACGGCAATTACTTGATGAAGCTGTCCCTAGTGGCTTACCTCAATCTGCTACTGTCCCCGATGTTATGGCTTTAATCGGACAAAAATCGCCATTAACACCTGAAACACCTCCAAATAATGGAGAAACAAATGATAATAAACCTATAATTAATGAAACTGAAGAAAATATAAAAATGGAGGATCAAGAAGATCCGAGGGCTGAAGCATCAATAAATAGGTAATTTCAGTTAATTAATTATTTTAAATAAAATTATTATAAGACTGTAATATTACAATAATAATTAAACTTAAATTATTAAATTAGTGTTAAATTACAAACTTAACACTTAAAATTACAATAATACAATAAATAAAACTTTAAATTAAACTTGTTTTAATTAAACTTAATTTTACAATTGTAAGCTTTTTACATTTAATGAGAAATAAAGTCATAAAATAAATTAAACTTACTTTAAATTAAACATAAATTTACAATTTTAAACTTTTTACAATTAAAACTTCTTTTAGTTATACAAAATGGTTAAAACATACAACTTGTAGTTTAACTATATTTTGGCTTGTTTGGATTATTTTACACATGTTTTCGATAGGTTTGATGTGTTATGGAGTGCGCCGACAACTTTGGCTATTACTTATACCTCATATTATATTTAGGTAAAATTATTTTAAAAATATTAAAATAATTTTTTAAATTAATTAAAGAATTTCTTGGATAATAATTATTTTATTAATTATTGGAGCAATTATTTCAACATTATTTTACCCTCCACATAGTGAACATCTTTTTGGTCAAATTATCCTCTGCATATTTTTATTTATTTTATGCTTGATTATCATGCTTTTTGTGGTATTTATTAATTATGATTATTTTATTTTTAAAAAAAAATTTTTAGAAATCACAAATTGCCTGTATTCAATTTGTCAAACGTTCTGCAGAGACAGGCTTTTCAATTTCAAACACAAGACCCTTCGCCCCTCCAAGCACAGCTTCCCAATCGGACGGGGCTCGACCTAATGAACAAGTCAGAAAAGTGGTACACACCTCTATAAGAAAATTGCCTGGTCCAAGTGCCAAAAGATATCAACAAGAAAATATTTCATCAAATCAAAATAATTTTAAAAAACAAAATTCAATAGAAGACGAAAATAATAACTTTAGTCAAATGACAATGACAACATTAGCTGCTTTAGGCACTAGTAATAGTAGTGGTAATTCAACAACTAGGCCTTCTACAGCTGGAAGTTTAATGCAAACTAATAGAAGTGGAGTTATTAAAGGTTGAGAAAAATTTAAAATAAAATAATTCAAAAAATAAAAAAATATTTTTATAGGTTTTGTGGGTGTTTGTGAGTCAAATATTGAAAACAATCCTTCATCAAGAGGAAGCAGTGCAGAAGAAAGAAGATCAACACCATTAAACAGTTTAAATGGGGGAATAAGAGAAACAAACTTTGGAGGGGAGGTTAGAGTAATTAATGGTACTCTGCCTCCTTTAAGACATACTTATAAAATAAATACAAATTAAATTATTTTATAAATTACAAACTTTTTGCAATTTACTTTTGTAAAACTTATTAGTTGTAAAACTTTGTTGTAAAACTTGTAGTTGTATTGTAAAACTTGTTGTAAAACTTATAATTATTTTAAAACTTTTCTTTATATTTTAATTTGTATTTCCTTACAACTTTATTTTGTATTTTCATTTTGTAAAACTTAATAAATGTAAAACTTACTTTTTACATTTCTTTAATTATTGTAAAACTTTTTATTTCCTTTTGTATTTTTTACAACTTTATTTTTGTATTTTCGTTTTATATTTTTTACAACTTTATTTTTGTAGTTTTGTTATTTCCTTTTGTATTTTTTTACAACTTTATTTTTGTATTTAAATTAATTTTGTTTAACTTTATTCTTTATATCTACAAAGTATATAATTTTACATTCAAAAAATTAGATATTTAGATTTTTTATTCAAATAAATAAAATGCAAAAATTAAATAAATAATATTTTAAATACACTAAAATGGAAAAATAAAAATAGTTCAAGTTTTACATCTCTCTTTAGTAGCGCCCCTAATATAGTCGACATTAATCTATCTCTTGATGTCGCTACTAACGAGAGTTACTAAAACTAATATATACAGAAAAAGCTTTGTTGAAAGCTAATAATATGGTAATAATCATTTTTAATTATTAACAGGTTCAATCACCATTTGTTTTTGTTCTTCATTAATTTTTCCATTATCGTTAATATTGGCCCCTTCCCTCATAGAAAACTTTTTTCTTGAACTTCTAACAAGCCATTGTCCATTAAATATTCTTATACTAAAAGTACTCATTTTAGAAGCAACACTAGTATTACGTGTTTTTCTCTCATTTTGTTCTTCTGTTTTATTGTTGTTTTGTTTGTCAGAATCTAAACTTGTTTCTTCTTCATCACAACAAGTTGATAAACTTTTCTTTTGTTTTTCAAGTTCAAACTTGTTTTTCTCTAAACAAGTTTCTTCGTTAAAACAAGTTGGATTGTGTTTTTCAAGTTTGTTGTTTTTCTCTAAACAAATTTGTGTTTTATTAAAACAAGTTGGAGAGTATTTATTGTGTTTTTCATTGTGTTTTTCAAGTTCAAACTTTACAAAAGAAACTTTTTTGTTATTGTTGTTTTCTTCATGATTATTTTCAAAACTATTATTAAAACTTAAATGATCTTCTGTTTCAAAGGTGCTAGAATGTTTTAATGGTGGTGTTTGGTTGTCAAACGAGGAAAATACAATTCTGCTTTTTAATCGAAAATTTTCTCTTTTCATTTCGAGTAGTGATTGTGATGTTTTATGCGATGTTTGTAATGAAGGTTGGAGGGGTTCTAGAAGGAGGGAGATTAAAAAATTAAATTTTTTTTTAATTTTTAAATTTTTTTAAATTAATTTCTAACCATTTTTAACATTATTTATCACTAATTCTCCTTTTCCCTGATAATTTGCTTCAGTTGCTTCATAAATTTTTTGCCCATTATTATTAATAATAATGTTGTTATTCTCTTCGATATTATTTAAATTATTATTATTAATTGTTGCTATTCTCTTTGTTCCCATAGGGATTCCAGTATACCCCCCAAATGGAGAGTTCATTGGAGGTATTACAGCAAAAGATTGTGCAATAACATTTTTATGGGTAACATGATGTTGAATGTTAGTGCTTTGAGGCTGTTGTTGGGTACATGCGTTTTTGACTTTAGATGGCAAGAAACGGCGGAGGGAGTGTTTAAATCCTGGCATCTGATTAATAAGACTATTAAAAAATATTTTCCAAAAAATTTTACTCCATAAGCATAAATAAGCGGATTTAAAGCACAATTCAAATGTGAAAGTACAACAGCAAAGAGAGTCATCATCTGCCCTGGATGATAAGCTGATGGCAAAAATAAATCAACCGTGTTGATTAAATAAAGAGGATACCAACAAAAAGCATAAGTTAAGACCAAGATAAGCAAAATTCGAATTAATTTTCTTCTAACACTTATTCGTCGTTGTCGTTCTGATGCTCGTAATAAACATTTTATTTGACGCTCTTCGCTGCGTATTCTTTTGTAAATTGATATATAACAATAGGCTATTACAATAGAGGGAAGTATAATTGTACCAAAGAAGATAATAAAGACTAGATAACGGTAGTCTACTACCTATAAATATTTTTGTATAATAAAGTTAACACTTTCCGTAGAAAATATTGTATAATATTAAAGTTTCCGGAAGATATATTAAACTTTTTAAAAATTTAACGGAGAACTTTTAATTTATATTAAAACTTTCCGTAAAAAACTTTATATAATATTAAAGTTTCCGGAAAATATATTAAACTTTTTTAAGAAAAGTATATTAAACTTATTGTAAAATAAATAAACTTTAAATACAAAAATATATATTAAACTATCCGGAAAATACAGTAAACTTGAATATCTAATTTTAATTAAAAAATATTCTCAAACTTTAATTAAATTTATTAAAATCACCACAGTAAAATGGCACTCGCCACGAAATTTTTCGATTGTATGAGAAGCAAAACCAAACCCGTCAACCATGGGAAGGCCTGCAATTCCGATACCGATAAGCCAACACCCAATAATTAAAAAATGTGCCCGAGTTTTTCGTACAGATGTGGAGGATGAATTTCTTTGTTCAACAAATCTGGCAATAATTATGACCTTTTTAAAAGAATCTGGTATTAGTTTACCTTCTCAAGCAAATTGTCAAGTATTTATCTACAGCCATTGCTAATAAGTGAAGTGTTGAAACTGTACATAAAACACAGAGGATTAGATGAATGGCAAGACAAGCATAGAAAGATCCTGGCCAACGAGTTAATACTGAAGCAACCTATAAAATGAGGGAATGGTTTCCGGAAAATATACATATTAAACTTGAAGGGAATAAATGAATTATAATTAAACTTGGAGATAAAAAATTATAATAAATTAAACTTTCCGGAAAATATATTAAACTTGAATATATTAAACTTGAAGATATTATATTACTTATATAATTAAACTTGTATTATAATTAAACTTGGAGGCAAGAAATAGAATAAATTATTATTTCCGGAAAATATATTAAATTTAAAATATAAACTTCCGGAAAAATAAACATTAATATACAAAAATCTTACAGTAAATGGTATTCCAAGTGCACCTGTAAGAAAATCAGTTAAAGCTAAACTAAAAATATAAGCATTTGTAGGTGTTCTGATATGTTTTGAACGTAAATATACAAAAATAACTAAGAAATTGCTTATTGCAATTTGTGCTGCAAGAATTAATTCAGCTGAAGCATAAACAAGTAAAAAAGTTTCTGTCATAATTTTACTTTAAAAAACGAAAAATTAATTTTAAAATTTTAAATTTGTGACATCTTTCCAAATTATTTTTACTAAATTTTGCATTTATTCAATACCGTTTGTGCAAATATAAATAAATTTTTTAAATAAATTCAAAAAAATATTGAGGGTGTAAAATGTGTTAAATTTATCCAAAGACAGCAATAGACTAGGATATTTGTTACCGAATATGCCGCAATTTGAGGTTTTATGCTAACGTAATTAAACAAATTTTATACGATGAAATTTGAGGAGGGAAAATAATTGTAGAAAAATCAAAACAAACAAATGAAAATAAGAAGGGATTTTTATCATAGTTACTATTGTATATTTTTCATTGAATTATGTACAATATGTACAGTGTACATATTAGAAATTATTAACAAACTTTCCGGAAAATATAATAAACTTGGAAATATTTAATGAATTATTATTGTTTTTACAATAATTAAACTTTCAATTGTAATTTAAATAAATTCGCGTTCCGGAAAATATAATAAACTTATTGAGTTACATTTTAATAAAAGAAACTTTCCGTAAGATATATATAATAAACTTGGTGAGAGTATTTAAATAAAAAACTTTCCGGAAAATAGATTAAACTTGGATATAATTACAATTTGTATTACAATAATTAAATATTGTATTTTAAATTAAATAAACTTTCCGGAAAATATATTAAACTTTCTAGTGACAAATATGCTTAATAAACTTAATATTTCTATAATTAACCTTGTCTATTAATAATTACAAATTTTTAGTGATTTTCTTGTTAGTGATAAGCAAACAAAATTTTTTGAGTATATAATGACGTTAATTTAAGTAAAAAAGAGAGGATAAAGGGGTGTCTAAAAAGGGAAAAGAAAAAAATCTTTAAGTTGCGCAAGTTGAAGAAAAAGCTAGTTGGGAGATTTTACTTAAAAATATTTAGAAGAGAGAACGGCACTTGAGAAAAATAAATAATGTAAAAAAGAAGCTTAAATAGTCAAGATTAAGTAATGGATGATGAAGAATTTTAGAAAAAATTAAAGACAAAAATATCAAAGACCAAGTTTAAAAAATGGAAAAAGACGAAGCTAAAAAAGAATTTTGTCTAAAATTTGCAAAGAAAAGGGGGAAAATAATAATTACTAAATAAAAATATAGTTAAAGAAAATAAGAAAGATTATAATTTAATGATGAGTCAGTCATTAAAAGTTAAAAAATATTTTTGTTTGCATTTAAGATGAAAAAGGAAAAGCGGGAATGATGAAAGGGCAAAATTGCTTAATATATACCTATTTTTAATTATTTTTAGGAGCAAAGTTGAAATAAAACTTGAATTTTACGGAAAATATAAATTCCGGAAGGTTTAATATATTACAAACAAGTTGGAAGCATAAATACAACTTGTATCAATAATTCAAGTTCCGGAAAGTTTAATATATAAAATAAACTTGATCTATAAATAAATAAACTTTGTAAATAAAAAATAAACTTAATTATATTTAAAAAAAAACAAGTTTATTTGCAAAAACAAAGTTGCAATTATATGTTTGTGTGAGAAAACACAAATATCAACATAACATATACTATAAAATTATTTTAAGTTTTAATTATATGTTTGTAAAACGTTGGAAAAAAAGTTGGAAAAAAGTTGGAAAAAGTTGTGAATATTAAAAACCTTAAACATGCTAATTTTAATAATAAATATATTCTTTAGTTTCTTTTCAAGTTTACAAATTGCTCTTTCATTAAGCAAAAAACAAAAGGCTTAAAATATCACAAAATTTAAACAAACAAAGAGAATAATAAATAAATAATTTTAAGGTGTTAGGAAAATTTTTATTTAACATTAAATATATATTAAGCAGAAGCAATTAAAAAATAATTTTGCAGCATTTCTCCAAAATTATATATTTAATGAATGTCATATTAAAAAAACAAGTTTTTTATTTAGTTCTTTGTTGTTTGTAGCATTACTTTATAAAAACAATTTTGGTTAAATAAGCAAAAAAAGTTTTGATGAAAAAAGTAAATTAAATGACAGAAGGAGTGCATGACCTAATGAGTTTCAGTTTCCTATAACTTTTGAAAGGATAAACGGATTGAGGTGATCTTTGGACATTCGATAGAGGATTAAATTTGCTAAAGAATTGATAAGAATCTTAATTTTAGATTGATTTGGAAAAGAGTTATGGTAGAAAAACAGAAAAATGGGCAAAAATACTTCGTTTTCTGGCCTTAACTTTTTTCTTTCCTTGCCTAAATTTTTATTTTTACATATTATTCTATAGCAAATTTAATTCTCTATCGAATGGTCTTTTATTTAAATTGATTCTTCAATTCAAGAGTTATAGCGTCTGTAATTTACAAGGACAAGCACTCCGTTTACCTCCCACAGAATTAAAAACAAAAATTGTTTTTAATGTTCTTTTATCTAAAAAGAACTAAAAAAGGAAAAATAACCCCTTTTCTTCATTGATAGCCAATTTAATTAAGTTTTTTAGCCTTAGTTTCATTTGCTGACAGCTTTTAAAGAAAATTACTGCTTTAGTTAATCAAATGTTTGATTGACTGACTATTTATAAAATTATATTTTTTATATACCAAAAGAAGCTAGAAAACGAAAAAAGAAAGGAAAAGCATGCAAAATAATTTACAATTGGGGGTAAAAAATAATAAAATAATTTTTGATATTATTTCTAAATTTGGAAATTAAATAAAAGAAAATTTTTAGATTTTTTTTAAATATCTGCACGAAAAGAAAAAAATTAAAATTAAATAAGGCGATAAATAAAATTATAAATTAAGAATGTTCAGACAATTATTTTAAATTTTAATTGTATAAAATTGTACTAAAAAAATTAAATTTTAATATTGTACCAACTTTAACTGTCTAAATAAATACAAAAATTAAAATAAACTACAAAAATACAATAGAAAAAGTATCAATTTTAATTGTCTACAAAAATACAAAAATTAACTTAACTACAAAAATACAATAAAAAAATATTAAATTATTTAATAATTCTGGTAGATTTAAAAAATTATTCAGACGTACTAACATTAATATACTTGGGAAAATTTTTTTGAAAAAAATCGTTAACTTTCTTCATTTCCTTGCCTTCTGGATTGTTTACTTAAAACAAAAATATTCCCATCTTTTTGTTTTTTAAAGTAAAAATTTTGAATTCCTCACATGATGATATTAAAATTGCAATATTTTTGTATTTACAAAGTAATAAATATTTGAAATAAAAATGCATATTTAGTTATGACCATGGGAAAACTATATAAATATTATTAAACAAAGATAAAGGTCTTTTAATGTAAAAAATACATAATATTAATTTTATCAATTTTGTAAAATTCAAGTTTATTTATTAAAATAAACTTGATTGTTTACAAACATCAAGTTTATTTAAATAAATCAAGTTTATTGAAATTAATCAAGTTTATTTTAATAATTCAAGTTTACAATTGTAATAATTTATTATTATTTCAAGTTTATTAAAAATAACTCTAATCTAAAAAGTTGTATTCCCATCGTTCTATTAAAGTTTATTTATATAAAATACATATTAGACAAACAAAATACAATTGTAATTATTAAATGTTCACATAACAAAATGTTTACAAAGGAATATATAAAATGAGTAAATATTGTAAATTATTTACATACACAGTATTTCCAAAACTTTATTTAAAATATCAAGTTTGCGAAATGTTTAATTTATTTTATTTAATTATTTTCAAGTTGCTAAACCCTCATATAAGCTAAGGGCGTGTACAATACTAGGATCAGCCTTGGCGCCTTCTTTGAATTCTTCAAGTGTTAATTGTTCATCATTATTCTTAAAAATATATATTTTTTTAAATTTATTTTTAATTATTTTACTTTATCCATCATAGCAAATATTCTTTCCACGCGCTTTTCAGGGCTATTGTCTTCATCGGATAATCTGACTGAGTCTCCTACCATTCTATTTATCGAACTTACAATTGATTCTTAATTAATTTTAAATTAATTTTTAATTTAATAAAATCAATTTTTACCCATTTCCTGTCTAGAAATAAATCCATCCCCATCCAAATCATACAATTTAAATGCCCATTGCAATTTTTCATCCAAATTTCCACGACTTGTGATAGATAAAGCTTTAATAAATTCATGGAATTCAATAGCTCCATCCTTTAAAATTAATTTTAAAAATTTTTTTTAAATTAATTTTAATCATTTTACTTTATTTTCGTCAAAAACTTTAAAAACATAAGCTGCAAAATCAGAAGGATCTCCTTGTGGAAAGAATTGTTTATAAATTTTTTGGAAACCCTTAAATGTCAAAATAATTATTAAAAATTAATTGTAATTAAATTACAATTTCTGTAAGCATCCCATTAGGACAGTCTCTGACAAATCCTTTATGCCATTGTTTTATTTCTTTTTCTGTGACTAAAATAATTTTTAATATTAAATCTAAGTTTAATATATTTTTTATTGTTTTCATAGTATTCCAAGTTTGCGTTTTACAAAAATAAACTTGATTTACTTAAGTTTCTGTTTTGCAAAGTTTATTTTAATTAACTTATATCTCTTTCAAGTTTGCGCTTTATAAAACTTGTTCAGTTTTACAAACTTGTTCAGTTTTACAAACTTGATGTTTTTCAAGTTTGTGTTTCACAAACAAGGTTTATTATAAACTTGAGTTTTTCAAGTTTTGTATTTCAGAAAGTTTATTTTAATTTACTGTATGTTTGTAAAACTTGTTTTTATTTATAAATACAAAAATTACAATAAGTTTGTTTAGAAAGTCTTTTCACGTCATCTCCCTTAAGTTTACTTTGAGGTTTTGCCATATCAGCACCCATGTTTGATTTATTTAAGTGTTGTAATTAAAGTTGTAATAATTAAAATAATAATTAATAAAAAAAGGCTTTTTCAATTCTAAAATTAAAAGAATATTACTTAATATAAATTTTAACATTAAATGCAAAGCAAGACAAAAATTTCAAAATTAATTAAGAAGTAATAAGCTTTTAAAATTTTCTCATAAATTCGTTTTAATTTTTAACGTTTAAAAAATTTTCCTTTAATATTTACATTAATTTAAATATAGAAAATGTCAAAAATGGAAATCCCTGTTTTTATTAATTCTTGAGGCAAATTTTGGACTATCTCCTTAGGGGATAAATAAAATTAAAATAGAATGTTTAAAATGAACAAAAAAGCAATAAAATAATAAGAACAGGTTTAAATAAGTTTTAAGTTTGTGAAAAAGTTGTTTAAGTTTGTAATATGTATAAATAAACTTGAATTTTTTAAGTTTGTGTTCTATAAACAATGTTTATTTAAATAAACTTGATGTTTTTTTGTATTTTTTTTTAAATAAACATTGTTTATATTAAAAACTTGACAACTAATGAAAAGATACAGAAAAAAATGAAATAAATATAAACAAAACAAAAAATAATAAAAGAATAAATAAAAAAGACGCCTCATTCTATTTCTTTCATTTTTAATTAGCATATAGAAAAAAAAAGAAGAATATTCTCAATGTTAGAAAAAAAACTTTTTTAGGAAATTGGCAAAAAAAAAGTAAAATAAACATTACACGTTTCTAATGTTCCAATAGTTTATAAACCGATTATAAACAGTTTTTTGTTTTTGGTAATTTAATATTTATTGACTTTATTTTTTAAAACTTTTGTTGTTTGTGCGATAACGATCTTTTAAAATGTTTTAGTTAATTTAATTTAATTTTGACAAGTTTAAAAGACCAAGAATTAAATAAAAGAAAAACACTACAGTATAAGAAAGTTTGTATATTTAAATAAACTTGTTTTTTACAAACTTGTTTTTAAAGTTTGTGTACATATTTTACAAACCCTGTTAAGTTTTACAATTTTGATTTTTTCAAGTTTTGTATTTTACAAAGCCTGTTAAGTTTTACAAACTTGTTTTTAAAGTTTTGTATTTCAAAAGCATATTGTTTAAATAAACTTGATGTGTTTATTTGTATTGTATTTTATAAAAAATGCTTATTTAAACAACCTTGTTTTTCTCAACTACATTTCTACAAAATATATATTATTCCAAATAAATAAATATAAATATTAAATTTTCACATGGTTTTTCTTTATATCAATGTGCTTTTTAAAAATTCTAAGAATGCGTAGGAATAAATAAAACAATAATAATTTGACGTATTTGAAAGAAATGAGTGAAATGGAAAAAAAATACAAAAAATAATAAAAAAAAATTCTGAATAAAAAATTATTTAAAAAATAGAGGTCTGAGAATTAAAATAAAAATGAAATAAAAAATAATTAAAATTGCCAATTGAATTATTGTAGCTAGAAAAAGATGAGATTAAATTAGAATTTCTCATTATCACAAGAAAATCAACTTTGGTTTAATTTTTAGAACTCGAGAATGAAAGAAAGATTAATTATACTTTTGATATCATTCGATAGAGATTTAAATAAGCTACAAAATAAATTAAAAATTAAACTTTAATAAGAAAAATTAAAAAAGTTTTGGCCAAAAAACTAACATTTTTGCCTATAAATTGCTAATTTTAGGAGATTTTTCGAGCATAAAATGATTAATATTAAATATAAAATTATCATTTATATTTTATTTTGTAGCAAATTTAATTCTCTATTAGGTGATAACAAATGTTGAAAGCTAATTTATTCATAAAATTTATTTCTGGGAGGAATTAACGTAGTTATAAGTTTAACTATATGTGTTATTTTCTTAATAATTTAAATAAATAAAATATTGGAAACAGAAAACTGTGATAAAATATAATAGAGAATTAAATAGAGAATTAAATTAAATTGATAGAAAATTTTCTAATTTAATAAAGATTAGTTTAACTTGAAGGAATAAATATTAATAATCAGAAATGAGGTGTATTATGAAAGTTTTTTGACTTAAACTTATTTTAAATAAAAATCAAAAATTTTTATTTTAGTCCCAATTTATAGCCCATTTAATTCTCTATCGAATGATACCAAAATTAAAATAAAAAGATTTAGTTTAATATTAATTATAAATTTAGAAATGAAGCATAACATCACTAAAACCTTCTTTACCTTTTATTTATTTTAATCTTTTAAATAAAATAAAAAAAGAAAAATTTTTAGAACAAATCCTCTCTTGTGTGGTCGAATGTCACCGAACACAAAATGTCCATCAAACTTTTCTTTATTCCCATGAGAGAAAGGATAAAAGTGAGGGGAGGTTTAAGAGGATATTGGTAACAAGTAAAAGTAATATATATTTTTAGAGTTGAGTGAAGAACGATTAGTTGACAGCCGCCTGTTTCTTTCTTTCCTTTAAATTTTTTAAAAGAAATAAGAAAGGAGATATATACTTGAAAGTCTCGAATAATCTTTAAGGGACTTTTTCTCGAGTTATTTTGATCTTTGGGCAGAGAATCTCTAGGGATTTGTCGAATTTTTAATATTTTAATCTTGATTAATCCTACTGTTTGGTCTAGGATCTGTCTCTTGTTAGTCTCTAGGTGATTTAAGCTGGGAATTTTGTAAAACCTCTGAACATGCCCTGAGGCTATGAAATTGAAATACAAGTCTGAAAGAATTCTTAAAAATTTATTTTTGGACAAAGAAAAATCCAGACCATTAAATAGCATAGAGAGACTAATATAAAGCCAAAAAATGCCTAAAAATAGCCTCAGGGTAATGAATCAAGACATAGATCTAGGCCTAGCTAATGTCTAGGTATTAGCCCATTATTAAGTCTCATCCAAAATTTTAACTTTAAAATTTTTTTGCTTATATTTTAATGTACTTGATAGCAACTCAATCGTATCCATTCCCCTTAATTTTGTTCTCGTCTTAAAAGTATTTTTTTTAACTAAAAATATTCTCATGTGTCTACTAGCGCGTGACGTGTTTTGAAGAGTTCCAAGTTTTGACAGTTGGGAAAAAGAAGAAGTAATTTTTTTAAATTTATAAAACATCTTTAAATTGAAGAAAAAAAAGACAAATTAATTTTTATAAAAATATATTTTAAGGCTAAAAGGGGATAAAAAAGAAGAAAAAAAATTTGTTGCCAAAAATTGATGGAACAGTTGCCAAAAAATTTTTTTAGTTTATTTTGGAAGTCCAGAGAATTGTGAAAAGTTAATTGATGGGAGGATTTTTTGGTGACTTTGTGACATTTTTGGATTTTAAAAAAAATTTCTAATTTTGGAAGATAAAAAAGAAAATTAGATAAAAAAGAAAAATTAATTTATTTTCCCTAAAAATATTTCTCTATCAATTAATTACTTTAATTTCTAAAATAGTAATAAATTAAGGAATGTTAATAAAATAATGAAGCTAAAACATTGATAAAAATACAAAAAATATTTTTAAAATAAAAATTTAATATTAAGTAAATTATTACAAATATGTGGATTATTTTTTAGGTAGATTAATCTTTTTAAGTCTAATAAAATAAATTTAAAAAAAAATAATAATTTTAAATTAAAATATGTAAATATACGAGACAAAATAATTTAAATAAATTATAAAATAAATAAATTTTTAAAATAATTCTTTTATTTAGTTTGATTTAAAAAATGATATTAATGGAGAATATTCACCACAATTTAAATAATTCCCCCTCTAAAAGCATATGAAAAAGTATGAAAAAGCCTTTTCGGGAAAAAAATTTAATGAGGAATAAAAGGAAATGTAAATGAAATGTTGTATAGGGTGTAGGAATTTAGCAGCATTTTTTACCATTATTAATTTTAAAAATTCCAAAAAGGAAACAAACTAATGGCTTTGCAAAATATAATTAGATTGTAGATTGATATTTCATCTTTTACATATTGTAAATGAAAGAGAGAAAAATTTAAAGTTTTAAAGTTTAAAAAAAGAAATTACAAATTGTAATAGTTTTACAATTTAATTAAACTTATTTATTTAATTAAACTTGAATTATTTAATAATTAAACATGTGTTTTCCGGAAACTTGAGTTTGTAAAAACAAGTTTATTTAATTTCGCAAGCTTAAGTTTTAATTAAAACTTTACTTTTGTAAAACTTAATTATTTATTTAATTTTCTTTTCCGGAAACTTAAGTTTTAATTAATATTATCTAATAAAACTTAATTAAAAAGTTTATTTAATCAAAATAAATAAAAGCAATAATTAAAGAGATTACAATTCAAAAAATATTAAATAAAATAATAATTAAATAATAAAATAATTAAAATATTTTTAATTTCGTTTTGCAATCAATTTCTTTCGATTATTAATATTCTCAATCTTTGGAATACACGAAGATTTAATTTGTTCTAAAATTTTTTCAACAGTTGTAGGATTGTTTAAAGAGCCGCTGCTTGTTGAAGGCATGTTCATTGTAATATTTAAATTTTTATTAATTTGAGAATTAATTTGAGATTTTGCTACATTCGATTTTTTATTGTTTCCTCCATCCTTTTTTGAATTATTTGATTTCTTTTCTTTATTGTCTACTTTCTTTTGTGCCGCAACCACTCCCATTTGGTTTATCAAACCTTAAAATTAAACAAATAAATTTAATTATTTTTTAATGATTTACCATCCCCATAAAATTCAGCACGACTGTCACGTAATATTTGTGAATATTTCATATAATTATTCTCAAAAAGAGTAAAGTCGCTTTTATGGAAACTGATCATATGCTTCTTTGGAGCTGTCTCATTCACATAGAAAAAATCCCTTGGACAGGCAAGACAACGAAATATAGGCAACATTAAATGTCTAAAATCAAAAAAAAATATTTTTAATTATTTTGTTCATTTTACCTAGTATTAATATGATAAAGAAGACAAATAGCTCTTCCTTTAACATATTCCCCACATTTTAAGCATGGCACAAAAGCAAAATTATCATCTTGTTTTCTATTTCCAACTTTATTGTTTAATTCTTTTCTCCAAAGCTCAGCATTATTACCATCCATTTCAACATCCCCTTCTTCATCATCAATATCAATGATTTCTGGATCGTCAGGCATCTATAAATTATTTTTGTATTTATTACATTACTGTATTGTATATTTATTTCAGAAATACAAAAATAAACTTGTTTTACAAACTCAAGTTTTCAAACTTAAATTCTGATTTTAAAATACAAATAAAAATAGAAAAATAAAGACAAAAACAAACTTGTTTTACAATCAAGTTTCATAAGATGCAAAATAATTATTTAATAAAATACAAAAATAATGTATTGTAAAAACATCAATTTCAGAAATAAAAACAAACTTGTTTTACAAACTTAACATTTTACAAAATACAAACTAATTATTTAATAAAAAAATAAACTTACCATACACTCATTGCTATTTGTTGTCTCTATGTGCGAGGTAGAACTAGTATTTGTAATTACACCTGTTGTTCTCATATGTTCATTTTGTGAAGGAGGAAATTCAGAAATTGCATTTTTAATTCGAACTACAATGTTTTGCATTTGTTCTCCCAAAGCTTCAGAACTTTTAGGTTTTGTAATGTTTTGATTTTCAGTTGTTTTGTGTTGAGTTGTTGATGTTTTTGGAGTTGGAGAAGAAAATTCGCTAATTCTACAAATTGTAATTTTAATAAAAAGAGAATTGTAAAACTTTAAAAAAAGAATTATCTAAACTATTGTAAAACTTAAAACTTTAAAAATAAAATTTAAAAATCGCAAACTTACAAACGTTCAGATTTCATTATAGCCGTTGTTGCTGCTCTATCTATTTGTTTTAATAAAGTTTGTTGTTTTTGACGTTCTTCTTTGTTTGAACTAGTTTGAGATAAAGTTTCTTCATCCTTTGAACTTGCCAACTTTCTTTTCAAAACATTGTCTAACCCTCCATTGCGTTCACCATAATCACAATCATTGTAAATAAAACGGCAAACTCTGTCCATATAAGGATTTCGTAAAATCTAAAATTATTTTTTTGATTAAATTAATTTTATTTTTTTTAATTTTAATTACATGAAACTGTGCTGTGTGACCATTATTAGCCGCTTCGTGGTCCGCCATCTCCTCAGGCGTAACTGAAGTAAAATTACATTCAAGACATTTGTGTTGCTTATAATTTAAATGTTCAGAAATATGAGATAGAAACGAATTTTTTGGTTGAACTTCTCCACAAATAAGACAAGGCATTAATTTATTCGCGGTTGCAATAGAATAATTACTCATTTTTTCTATTAAAAAGACTAAAGGATAATTAAATTAAATAACTTTAGAATAAATAGAGATAAAAATATAAATTTTATATCAAAAGAAAGAGGAGATTCTGAGCTATAAAATAGTTAAGAGATTAAATTTTTAGATTTACTTAACTTAAAGTTATGGATTTTTAAAGAAACTAGGTCAGAATATTTTAATTAAGAATTTAAAAAAATATTAAAGTTTTACTTAATATTAATTAAAATATTAAACTTGTCTTTAATAATTTATAGCCCTTTTAAAATTAAACTAATAAATATTTAAAGGAATATATTGAGATTTAAAGTTAATAAATTATTAATTTCTTTAAAAATGGATTATTATAAGAAAGGATTATTAAAATAACGAAATTAATATTATATGCTTTAAAAAAGCTTTTTTAATTAAAAGTTTAAAATTTAAACAAATATACAACAAAGGATAACAAAAAATATTTTTAGTGTAAAAATATAAACAAGTTAGTAACCTTTATTATTAACTAGTCAGAATATAACGAGTGGAGTAACGAATATAACGAAGGAAAGTAAATGCACTGGGGGAAATAAAATAAAAATCGATTCTTATATAGACGCTCTTAGATTATATAATAAATAAATGTATAATAAAATAGCTAGCTAGATGGGGGATATAAAAATAAATGTTAGAGAGAGAATAAATAATTGCTATATAAAATATAATAAAAGTAGTATAGTAGAGTCTAATATTATAAAATAATAAACTTATCTCTTTTATAGTAAACTTATTTACCTAACTCAGTTGTAAACTTAAAAACTTGATTGTAATTTGATAAAACTTATTAAGCATATTGTAAAACTTTAAAGTTGCAAACTTAAAAATAACAAACTTAGTTAAGCCTTTTATTTTTTATTATTTCAAGTTTTAATAATACAAAAATAATAATAATTATAAAAATATGTATTGTAATAAATAGTTTTTACAATAATTAATTGAAAAATTAATAAAATTAATCTTTTTTATCGTTATTTTCCAATAACCCCCTTTGCATATACAATAGTCATTTTATCATGTAAAAGTTCCAAATCTTTTTGAATAGCCTCAATTTGTTTTAAATTCTGTTCTTCAATATCAATTAATATTGTATCTGATAATTCATTATTTTTATTATTTTGTTTTGTTTTTTCTTTTACAAAAGAAACACCTTTAAAAATATTAATTAATTTTGTTTGTTTTACAATTATATTAAATAAACTTAATTTAAAACTTTTTCAAGTTTGCGAATAAGTTTGCCTCTCTTTTATTTCGCAAACTTAAGTTTATCGACTTAATCCAACTTACAGCTTTTTAAAACAAGATTATTCCCGCTTAGTTTAAAAAGCTACTAGATTATTTTAAATGAGGGAGACTCAAATGGTCATAAATTAAAATGAGAGAAATACCGTATTTCAAGAGCTTTTTTAAATAATAATATATTATGTAATTTTCTTTTAATAATAATTTTAAATTTATAAATCATTAAAAATTAAACAAACCAAATAAATCCTCTCCTTTTAATCTTTCCCCTCGTTGTAATTTTTCTGTTGTTTGGATTAATTGCTTTATTTTTTGCCGACATTCTTTTAATTTCTCTCTAGCTTTAATTAGTTTACTATTTTCTTTTAAACTCCCATCATTAATAATTCCTTTTAATGAGGAACTAATGCCAGAACTACTATCGGCTGAAGTAGAATAAATTTTAGGAGAAGGAAAATCCACAAATGGAGAGGAGACTGAAAATAAAGAGATGAAGTTTAATGACAGTCTATCAATTTTAATGTTTTCCGGAAACATAAGTTTACAATTTTCAATTTTATTTTTAATTTACTTCGTTCTTCCCTCTCATTTCCAATAGAAATTGGAATTATTTGTTGGCACTCATTTTCAATTTTAATTAATTCCAATTGCATTTCCAATTGTTTTCGACTTTCTTCATTATTTTTAAATTCTTTTGACATTTTTTCTATTGAATAGTTTAATGATTTTATTTTTTGAATTAATTCTTGTCGTTCCCCTTCCCCTTACCCTTCCCCTTCCCATTCTATTTCTTTGTTTTGATGATGTTTTTGTTCAATAATTAATTTATTTTGTAGTTGTGATATGTCAGAGATCTTAATAAACTTTAAATTATAAAATTATCTTTTCCGGAAACTTAAGTTTACGTTTTTAATAAACTTAAATATTAAATAAACTTGAGATTACAAAATTAAGTTCTAAATTAATAATTATCTTTTCCGGAAGAGTAAGTTTATTTATTTTACAAACTTAAGTGTTAAATAAAGTTAAGTTTACAAACTTAGTTATACTCTTCCCTTAAACTTGACTTCAGGAATTACACTTTATCCGGAAATTAAACTTATTATTTAATTATTATTGTTTAATTATTATTTTCCGGAAAACAAGTTTAATTAATATAAACAAAACTACACCCCATCATATAATTTCATTTCATCCATTGTTTTATCCCTTTCAATATTAATTTTAAAATTATTATTTGAAGCAATATTTAATTCAATTTCAACATTTTTTAATTTTCTTCTTATTCTTTTTATTTCTTCTTTGTTTTCTTTAATTTCATTTTCTTTTATTTCCAACTCATTATTTAATTTTTCAAAAATTTTTTCATCTCGATTTTCAATTCTTTTTAATTTATTTTTTAATTTATTTATTTCCAAATCTTTTAAATTTAATTGTTGTGCTAATGTAAATACTAATTGAGCTATTTGATTATTATTTGAATTATTAGAAGTATTATTTGGTGTGTTTTCTGTATTAACCCCATATTGTTGTCCTGTTGGTCTATTAAGTGTTTGTTGGTCTATTAAGTGTTGCTTATGTGATAGAACGGGGGAATAATTAATTAAGGATTCTGCTGGTTCTAAGAATTATTTTAAAAATAAAAAAAATTATTTTTTAGTTTAAAAATTATATTTTTTTAATCTAAAAACCTCCAAGATGTTTCCTAATTCGCCCAAAATAAGCACGCTTCCCCTCTGCTATAAGCTGCATTTCTGTTGGAAATAAACTTGTTGGAGTATTATTACAACATTCAAATAATCCATTAGTACAACCAATAATCCCCTGAGTTGAAGAAGAAGATGAGGGGGTTGGACAACAAACTTTTTGGGTAAATGAAGCAGACTTTCTTTGAATTGTTTCTAATGAATTTGGATTTATTGGAGGATTTTTCCGTTGTTTAATATTTAAAGATGGCCTTTGAAGCTGATCAAGTTGAGAATCATAAGAGGTTGATTGAGGAATATTTTCGTTTTTAGAAGAGGACTGAAGTTAAATAAATGTTTTAGTTTTAATTAAAACTTGTTTTACAAACCTTTTTAAAAAATCGACTTTTCATAATTGTAAAATCTAAAACTTGATTTGTAAGTTTACAATTGTTGATATTTAAAGTTTTAAGTTTTAAATTACTAACACAATAATACTTTAAGTTTACAATCTTAATAAAGTTTTACAATTATTAATAATAATAATTAAAGTTTTACAATAGTCTTACAATAATGTTTGTACAATAATATTTAGTTATTACAATTAAAGGAAAATAAATATTGTAGTTATTTTTTAATTCACGTGAACTGTAAAATTATATAAAATTACATATATTATGTATATCATTCCATTTAATTTTATTTATTTTTTTTTGTAAAATATATATTTATTTATTATCTTTTAATTTTATTTACTAATAATAAAATATTTTTCTGTCTGTCACATTAATTTTGAATTTATTAATGTTTGGTGTATTATTTTTAATTAAGAGTCTGATACGAATTTTTAAAAAAATAAATTGAATATTTTTGGAATTTTATTTAAAATTTTATTTTTAAATAAAAGAAGATAGAAAAACCTGCCAAGCTACTAAATAAAAACCAATTTTATTCAAGTGCCGCGCTTTAAAGAAAATTGGTCAATTGGATTGTGAGGAAAATTTATGGCAATGCCAAAGTAAAGATGGGAAGAAAATAAAAAAGAAAAAAGCAAAAATACAAATAAAATAATAAAAATAAATTTATAGGGACTATCGCAACATTAATTAATAAAAATAAAAATTTTAAGTTTAATTTTAAAATAAAAATTATTAAAATTAATAATGTTAATTATATGAGTTTTTGTTAGTGCCAGCCGATGCCCAATGAAATTTAAATTTAAAAAAATCCAAAATAGGCTTTAATTAAATTTATAAAAGTAGAAATTTTAGTTTTATTAAAAGTCAATGCCAAATAAAATATATTAAGCAAAATATCCTTCCTAAAAGCAGATGTATAGAATAATAAAAGTATTCACACATTTCTCTATTGAGAGAATATATCAAATTTCTATTTTTTTTTATTTTTCTTGGAAAAAGGATATAAAAGGAAAGAATGACTTTTTTTTAAATTTATTTAAATATTTTAGAATTTTAGGTAAATATTTCAAAAAAAAAATATTTTTTGGGGCATTCCAAGGCGCATCAAAAAATAGTTCAAAAATGCTTGTTGTTTACTTTAATTAATAATTAATAAATTAAAAAATTGATTTTTAAATTTAAAATTAAAAGAATAAAATAATCTTTAAAAATTCCAAAAGAATCTTTTTAAACAAATGGTGGATACACATTATTAGAAAAGCTACTTTTAAAAACTTAAAAATGTAAAATAAACTTGAAATTACAAAAGGAGCTTTTTAAACAAATGGTGGATTCACCTTATTAGAAAAGCTACTTTTCACCTTATAAAAATGCCGGATTTATTATAGCCAACCCAAAGGCATAAACAAATAAAAATAAAATAAATTCGCAAAAAGTGTGTTGAGAATATGCCACGACCAACAACAAAAATTATTCTTCTCTACTAATCCCGTTCTTGGGAAAGTTGAACCATTTCTGGGCTTAACTAAAGCTAATTTATTTTTGCCAGAGAGAAAAATGTTTTCTTTTATGTCCCTTATATCCAATGTGACTCTCATCTTCCCTTTGAAATAGCACAGTGACTATTAAATTTTAAAAAGATTTTCCCATAAAAAATTTCTAGGCCCTAAAAAATTTTCGGTATGTCTCAGCTTCTTTATTTTTGGCATAAAGAAAGGTCTATATCTTATCTATCCAATCCCAGAATATCTAGTAAATCGTCTGCAATTAAAGGGAGATATTGTCATTAGAGTCTGATGACTCTTAAATTTTAAAAAGATTTTCCAATAAAAAACTTATAGGTCTATAAAAAATTTTCGATATGTATTAACTTCTTTATTTTTAGCTTAAATATAGATCTATATCTTAACAAAGATATCTCAAAATTTCAAGGAGATATTATTATTTTTGGATGAGTTATGGCCTTTAGAGTCAGGTGACTCTGAAACTATATAAATTCTCCTATTAAAAACTTCTAGGCGCCATAAAAATGTTTTTAATTGATAACTTTTCCTAATTTTTTGTATCAATATAGCTTTACATCTTATCTAAGATATCCCAAAATTTAAAAAAAAATTTTCCCGATATATTCTCATTTTTGGCTGAGATATGGCCTTTTGAATCAGGTGACTCAGAATTATAATTTTCTCCATATATAAAAAATTCTAGGACATATAAAAATGCTTTGAGAGGGTAGAATTTCTTAATTTTTTCTATAAAGGTAGATAAGAGTCTTATCTACAATATCCCAAACTTTCAGAAAGATAATCGCATTTTTGGTAGAGATATTGACTTTAGAGTCTGATGGCTCTGAAAAACTTTTAGACCCTATAAAAAATTTTCGGTATGACTCAGATTCTTTTATTTTTGGCTTAAAGATAGAACTATATCTTATCTAAGATGTCCCAAAATTTCAAGTAGATATTTTTATTTTTGGATGAGTTATGGCCTTTAGAGTCAGGTAACTCTGAAATTATAAAAATTCTTCCTATCAAAAAACTTCTAGGCCCTATAAAAATGGTTTGAGATGATAACTTTTCCTAATTTTTTGTAACAACATAGGTTTACATCTTATCTAAGATATCCCAAAATTTCAAGGAGATATTAGTATTTTTGGATGAGTTATGGCCTTTAGAGTCAGGTACTCTGAAATTATAAAAATTCTCCTATTAAAAACTTCTAGGCCCTATAAAAATGGTTTGAGATGATAACTTTTCCTAATTTTTTGTAACAACATAGGTTTACATCTTATCTAAGATATCCCAAAATTAAAAAAAAATTTTACCCCAATATTCTCATTTTTGACGGAGATATGGCCTTTAGAATCAGGCGACTTTGAATTACAATGTTCTCCATATATAAAAAATTCTAGGCCATATAAAAATGCTTTGAGAAGATAGTATTTCATAATTTTTTCTATAAATGTAGATAAGAGTCTTATCTACAATATCCCAAACTTTCAGAAAGATAATCGCATTTTTTATAGAGATATTGACTTTAGAGTCTGATGACTCTGAAAAATTTTAGGCCCTATAAAAAATTTTCGGTATGTCTCAGCTTCTTTATTTTTGGCTTAAAGATATATCTATATCTTATCTAAGATGTCCCAAAATTTCAAGGAGATATTAGTATTTCTTGGATGAGTTATGGCCTTTAGAGTCAGGTACTCTGAAATTATAAAAATTCTCCTATTAAAAACTTCTAGGCCCTATAAAAATGGTTTGAGATGATAACTTTTCCTAATTTTTTACGTAACAACATAGGTTTACATCTTATCTAAGATATCCCAAAATTTAAAAAAAATTTTACCCCAATATTCTCATTTTTGGCGGAGATATAGCCTTTAGAATCAGGCGACTTTGAATTACAATGTTCTCCATATATAAAAAATTCTAGGCCATATAAAAATGCTTTGAGAAGATAGTATTTATTTATTTTTTCTTCAAAGATCGATAAGAGTCTTATCTACAATATCCCAAACTTTCAGAAAGATTATCGCATTTTTGATAGAGATATTGACTTTAGAGT